>BGPR01008764.1:16084-58237 GCA_013235015.1 Araneus ventricosus | reverse complement strand
TTTTTTTTTCATTTGAAAGGTTATGACATCTAGATGTCATCAAGGGTCGCTTGCCCCCCTCCCCATGTGCGAACAAAATCGAAAAAACATATAGAGAATTTATGGTGGAGAAGTGTTTTTTCGATTTCGATCAAAAATAGGGGGTGGGCAGGCGACCCTTGATGACATATCTAGACGTCATAACCTTTCAATTAAAAAAGAAATTGTCAAAATCCGTGGGGTTGTTGGGACTGGGGGATTTCTACAAGGTTTACCCATAGAGACAATGTACAAAAGAAAAATGGTTTTTCGATTTCGCTCGAAAATGGGTGGTGGTGGAGGGCAAGGGACTCTTGATGACATATATAGACGTCATAACCTTTATAATGAAAAAAAAATGTTGAAATCGGTTGAGTGGTTGAAACTGGCAGACTCGGTGAAGATTTTTTTAACAAATTATTTTAAATATATAGATTATAATGCAGCATTTTCTTTGTTGGAACAGTGTGGCTATTTCCAATTCATGAGTTACTAGCCGCCTTCGACGACTAGTTTGTCCGCTGGGAATATAAGTTAGCTGAATCTCTTATGCATTGTTTAATATTAATGGTTCCCTTAACAAAGTAATTTTAAACTTTAATCATGATAGACATTTAATCCACATTCTTCTCATGGACTTGCACCTGTTCCGTTTCTCGTCTACATTAAAATGGCGCTGCACATTTCACATCCTGCAGAAGGTTAATTAGCTTAAAACATGCTGATGAAAAGAACATGCCAACCATAATCGTTCAGGTTACTGGATTATTTCCTAATATACTATCTTGAGGACCTCCTTTATAGAATTCACAGGAAAATTAATAAAATAAAAAAAAGTAAATAAAATCCAGTAGGATATCTTCGCTTTCAACAACGGAAGAGAAACATCCAATTAAATATTTGTTTAAACAATGAAACTGATTTCATTGCAACAATGAAAACTATTGTTGTTAATTATGCCAATAACTGTTTTTAAAAATTTATTAAATTTAGAGAAAAAATCATAAGGCAACTTAATTAGTACAATTGAAAAGTTAATTTTTTGCACTTTCAGTTGGTATAAAACTGATTTTTGAGCTGTAATATTTGCTGAAGTTATTAAGGAAAAACGTCAACATTTCGGTTAATCTTTAATTAATTAAAATTTCAAAAAAGGGACTCCAGGGTGTGCATTCTCACCCTCCAAAGTATGTTTGTGCCAAATTTCTTAGCTCTAGATCCAGCTGTCTGCCTTGTAAAGCACCAACACACACACACAGCCAAACATTCTTTTTTATTAGTAGTAGAGATAAAGTAAATTGCTATCATACAAACTAAATCACTGCACATACAAAAAACAAAAGTGTCAAATCATACCATAAAGTAATAAATTTTATGCATAAAGCATTTTATCTGGTTAATTTACAACATATTTATATTAACATTTTATTCTAATTCATTGCAAATATTTTATATAAGAATGTCTTATGATTTTTTTTTTTTTACTCCCATGTTTAGAAACTTTACAACTGGAAACATTGCTGAAAATGGTGAAAAGTAATCTACCTAATGAATATGTGAGCTATTGTATAAAGTATGTATTCTGCTAAATTTTTATCCACAGATTTAAAAATTTATGTAATACTCTGCTAATATATAATACTTTTATAAGCATTTAATAATTTTTACTTTCTTGTATACAAAGATATAGTATTGTAATCATCAACAAATTCGAGCTCAAGATTTTGTCGAATATCCACGTTTTAGACCTCCCCGAGTCCGAAAAACACAATTTCGGAAATAAGTGTGTCTGTGAACATGATACTCAAAAACTATTAAAGCTAGAGGGATGAGATTCGGTATGTGGTCTTTACACCTAATTTGTAGATTTGTAACTAATTTTGGACAAAATCCATCCACGGGAAGTCTGTCTGCCTGCCCATGTTCATGTGAACACAATAACTCATAAACTTAAATAGCTAGTGAGATAAAATTTTGTACATAGTTTTATCATCAGGAATTAGGTCCATAGCAAATTTTGGACCAAACCCGTCAAAGGGGTGACTGCCTGTTGATCCGAATAATCGCATACTTTTATACACACTAACTCATTAACACAAAGACTTAGATAAAAGAAATTTGGCGTTTGGTCTTCTACACTTAATTGTAGACCTGTGTCCAGTTTTGGTTTCAACTGATTGAAGAAAAGGTGTTCAAATTGCATATTCCATTTTCTTTATCTTACTATGATGCAAATATATGTGCCATATCGTGTATCGGCGCACAACCTTCGTAAACTTGGTGAATTTTATCTCACTTGCATTCTTGATTCTTTTGTATTGAAGTATTCTGCGAAGACAATATCAGTAACACTCCACAATTTTTATGTGGGGGGGGGGGGGGCACGGACACATTTGTTGGAAAGTATACAAGAAAGTTTAAGGGAGACCACTCCTGCTGATTTAATATAACATTTATGTGTGTATTTTGCATACTTTCATACATTGGCTATAGAATTCTTAAATTTAGACTGGTGACCATCTTTCATTCCAGTTTCTGCCCAAATACGAATTATTTTCCATTTCATTGAGCTTTGTTGTTTCATTTTTTTTAATCTTAATGCATCTTTCAAAAGAACAAAGCATTTAAAAGTTAAAATAGCAAAACTTGCACAGTATTTGTATTATATTTTAATATTCTTATAGAAAGCTAATTTAATGCCAGTCTGAAGCTATTTTATATATTCGGTCAAGAAATTTTTCAGTAATAAATTGCAGTATATTTCTACATGTTTTCAATTAGTCCTTAGCCTGAAACATTAAAAACTGTTCACCTCTTCCTCTTGATTGGAATTTTTGATGGGAAGACAAGGGTTACACAAATTAGTGCAAGTGAACTCCCTTAAATTGTAGGTGGGATTTTCATTTATATCTTCACAGATATGTGCTTAAGGTGAATATAGTATTACCCTGCACTTACATTCCTGTATTTAAATCTTTCCTGTCATTCACGGCACTTTTTGTTGGTCTTCTTTGGTTAAGTTTTAGTGGTAATTAAAGTAAATGATTTCCCATCATTTACATTTTCCTCTGGTTTACCCTAATATTCCTCTGGTCTCTTAAAAAATGTAAAAGTGGATAAAACTGTGCTCTGAATATACTAATCTCAATTTTTATAACAGAAAAGTAGCATATTCTTTAACTTAATTTAGGCCATTAAAGCAAATTAAGACTATCTAAATTTATAAATTTTTACTTTCTTGTATTTGAAGTATACAAAGAGAAAATACTATAATCATCGAAAAATTTAATCTCGAGATTTTGATGAATCTCCACGTTTTACACCTTCCCAAATAAAAAAAAAAAACCCCTCATTTTGAAATTATGTTTGTCTGCCTGTGAATATAACTCAAAAAGGTTTGAGCTAGATGGATGAAATTTGGTATGTGGTTTTTACACCAAATTTTGGACGAAATCCATCTGCAGGAAATCTGTCTGTCTGTTCATGTTAACACAATAACTCAAAAACTTAAATAACTAGATAAATAAAATTTGGTACACAATTTTATCTTCAGATTGTAGATCCTTGTCAAATCTTGGACAAAGTTCATGCATGTAAACACAATAACTCCAAAATGCAATGACTTAGATAAATTAAATTTTGTATGTGGTCTTCTAACCCTAATTGTAGATCTGTATGAAATTTTGGTTTCAATCGGTTGAAAAAAAAAAGACATTCAAAATGCTTACGCCATTTTCTTCATCAATACTTTGATGCACAAAACGTGCCAGATTTGTATTAGTGCCCACTTGGTGTATTTTACTCCCACTTGTATTCTCACCCTTTCCCCTTGCTGTGGTCTTTAAGGGAAATATAAATTTGAGTACTTGTGGCTGCTTGGCGAAGGTTCATAATTTTTATGCAGAAGGGGGTTGACATCTTTGTTGGGGATTATACACGAAAGTCTAGGGGAGACCATTCCCTCAGGTTTACTTAAGAATTTTTAATCTTTGAATGTATAAGTGCATAATTCTTTTGCATACTGCTGTAATAATTAGAACTGCATACATCCATACACAGAGAATACGTAACTACATTAAACGTAAAATTCTTCCTAAAATAATATATAATTGCTATAGCTTAAATGTTTTAAGCCAAATTTAAACTTATTAAAAATGCTGCTATTCTTTCATGAATGTGTTAAACTGGCGTACAGTTGATTAATTTTACCTGTGTGCATTGTTTTATTTTAATATTTATATAATTTTATTTCAGGAATATTTTAGAGCATGCAACACAAATTGACAATACTTTTTCTGTACTACAGAGCCTTATTGAAAGAAAGGTAATTATGCGATTTTGGCAGTCTTTTGATTTTATTTATTGAAAACAATTTATCATGGAGAAGGCAGAAAATTTTACTATTCATAATTTCTGCACTTGGTATTTTACATATTATATATCTGATTTTTGCACCAATAAACAATCATTTACTTTTCAAATAAGAATTTTTATGAGTAACATATTAAATGATGCTTCTGAATGAACTAATTTGCTTATAAAAGGCCAGCCAAGTGCCATTTTTTGCTTCATATTTTAATACAAAACATATATTTTATTATTCAGTCCACATATTTATGCATATTTTAACTTTTGAGGAAATTAAGTCGCTTTAATTTTAACTTGGCATTAAAATTAATATGCCTATTTTAATTTTTTAAAAAGTGTTTTTTCCTTGATATACTCACAGACAATGCATTTATTCGGCACCCTTCTTAAAAATGACATGAGTTTCAGAAGAAAATAGTGATGAAAGAAAACAGCGGAAAAATATATCCATTGGCAGAAAGTCAACATGTCACCCATTAAATTCTTTGAATCATTAGTAGTATCCTTAAATTATGATTACTGAATTATTCTTCACAAAGTAAAATCAATGGAATTTTCTTCTTGAACTGTCTGGAAACATAATACAAAAATGTTAATAAATTCTGAACTTATTTTATTTGAATAAAATAACGGCAAAATTAAAATTTTTTGCTAATAACTTTTTTTTTTTCGAGAAATTAACGCCTCTAATCAAAAAAGCAGGATTTTTTAAAGTATGAAAATTTTGCTAGTTAGCTGGGAACACCGACAAATGCAGAGTGTGCACTCTCAGTAGTGTCTAGTACCCATTTAACTAATAAAAGAAATTTGTAAACATCTGTTGATTTTGATGAAAAATACTCAAGACTGAAAGTTTCAGATATTTATAATGAGAATGATGAAGTTCTGATTATTAATAGTTAAAAGATGTTTTGTTATATCAAATTTTCGATTTTATTTGGTATTTCTCTTGTCATTTAAAAAAAATTTCTTCAAATTAATTTAAAATTAACAGACATAATTTTTGAAAGACTGCTTGCGTACAAGTTATAAAAGATTACAAAAATTTGTTTTGCAAAATAGAAAGCTTCGGAAATGTAGGTAATTTTTAAATAATTGTATTTCTTTCGCCATTTCTTCAGCTTTGACTAGAAATACCTTAGATTTCAATATTCATAAAATAATTTAACATGCATAGATAAAAAAATTATAAGCTTATATATCAATTATCTCCACATTTTATAGTTTCTGTATTCCCTCCTTCCCCGAAGACACACAGAAATCATTTCTGCCTGTGTTTATACCAACATGATAATTCGAAAATGAACCAGCTATAGGAATGAAATTCAGTATGGGGTCTTAATACCAAAGTTGTGGATTAAATTAAATCTATCAAATGGAATTCTGTCTGTTGGTCCATTTGTGTGCATCTTCATGTGAATTGATTGTCCCAGGAACATTAAGAAAAAAGTTATCTTTTTGCTTGAAATGAAACCAGCAGAGTAATTTCATTTTCAGTTTTTATGAATACTAATAAATATAATTATCTTTATTCCTACACATGTATTTATTTCAACTGACAACATTCAATGAATTTTTTTAATGTTCAGTAACAAGTGTGTAAATACTAACAAATGAGAGTAAGGGATGTAGCTGTTACAGTTAATGTGGTTAATTGGTTGTTATAAATAACTAGCCGCCCTCCAGGCAGCACTCACTTTGCTCAGCACTGCCCCTGCCACCTCACTGCTTTAGGCCACTACTTTTTTCAGTTTTAAATACTGCAGGAAAATTAATGGAGCAGACTAAAACCAAAGTAGATTTTGTATTCTTTGTAGACAACAACTTCCTTTAAAATTATTGAATAAACTCCGTCAAATTTTAATATTTAGTACAACTTCTCATGCATTTCTGCATGCAAGTCTTCCGATCCATAAATACAGAATAGTATTGCCCTAAATAAACTGTTTTCATCACCTACAATAAGTATTTTACCATATTTTTGATTCTCTATGTTGATGGAACTGCATACAAATGAAAAATACTATTTTAAACTTACAAAATTAAAGTGGAGCATTCTGATTGGTTAATTATGTTACAAAAGTGACAAAATAAATTGGGAAAATCAGGCCAATTTTAGAGGCACAGGAACTTCATCAAAGTTTTATTTTGCAACATCTCTCAAAAATGGAGGGGGTGGGAGACGTACGACCATTGATGACATATCTAGGCATCTTAAGCTTTCATCTCTACCAATAATAAAGGAGAATGTGTGTGTTGGCACTCTACAGGGAAGACCGCTGGATCTAGAGCTACGGAATTCGGCACAAACATACTTTGGAGGTTGGGAATGTGCACCTTGGAGCCCTTTTTTTTTGAAATTTTAATTAATTAAAAATTAAGCAAAATTTTGGCGTTTTTCCTTAATAACTTCCGAAAATATTACAAAACAAAAATTATTTTTACACCATCTGAAAGTGCAAAAAATTACCTTTCCAATGATATTGATTAAGTTGCTGTACAATGTTTTCTCAAATTTTAATAAATTAAAAAAAAAATTGGCATAATTTACAACAATACTTTTCATTGTTGCAATGCAACTCAAACCGTTTTCATTGTTTAAACGAATATTTAATTGCATATTTCTCTTTCATTGTTGTAATCTGAGATAATATCCTAATACATTTTGCTTTCATATTTTATTTCATCAAAATTTTTGCGAAATCTGTAAACCAAGCTTTCCGAGATATTGCTTTGCTTACATTAAGAAATATATCCAGTAAACTGAATGGTTATGGTTTCTATGTTTTCATTCTTTTCTCAGCATGTTTTGATCCAGCTAACATGTCCTGGCTATAAAATGTGCTGAGTCATTTAATGTTGAAATCAAATGCATATTTTACAAAAGGAATAAGAAAGTGGAGATAGTGCCGACAACATTGAATTAGAGGTTATGTGAATGGTCAGGTATTTGACTTCTTTAGAAAAATTTATGTAGACAATGAAGATAAGAGGTCCAAGGTTACTAATTGAACATGGGTTAAATATCTACCACAATCTGAAGTTTAAAATTACATTGTTAAGAGAACCTTGAATATAAAATGATGAATAGATTCAATTGAAATTCTATTCCCGGCGAACAAGCTGGTCGCCACAGGTGGCTAGTATGAAATAAAAAAAATGACATAGTTTCCATATGAAATAAAAACTATTGAAATCGGTCCAATGATTGAGGCTCGGGGACTGTCTGAAGGGTTTTTTTTTCCCCTTGGAGAATGTACAGTGGAGTAGTATTTTTTTTTTTTTATTTCTTTTTAAAATGGAGGGTGGTAGGGGAGGCGACCATTGATGACACATCTAGATGTCATAAGCTTCCATATAAAATAAAAATTATCGAAATCAGTCCAGTGGTTGGGGGACTGGTACTCTGGTTTCGCCAATTATTTTAAATATAAACCAGTAAATGTGATAAATCGATTCATCAATAACCGTTTATTATTCATAATAACTGATTAATCACAATAACCATAACATAGCAAAAATGACTGAGAAGATTTATTTTAAATTCTTAATAAAATTAATTAAATTTTTCTCTCTTATCAAGTCAAAAATCTAACTCTTTGCACTCGAATTTCAAATCTGCCTTACAATTCTGAAAGATGCATCATTTTCACATTCTTGTTAGATGACAGTTATTATAAAAGTATAAAATGCACCATAAAACACAGACCAAACCATATAAAAGCAAAAACCATTTGATTAATTTTTAGGAATTAAAACAAATCAATAACTTTATTTTTCAGCTTCCTAAACAGTAAAATGAATCGTTACACTTGCACCTGTATAATTATGCATGTTATTACTTTTCTGAGTGCAAAAGCTTAGTAATAATTGTATATTAACTAAGTATTAAACTGTATTGAAAATTAAAAATGACCTTATTTTATGTTAATAATTACTATGCAGTGTAGGACTTTAAGTTATAGTACCTCCACATTCATTTAGCACTAGTCCCTACTGGAAATGAGCCCTGTTGAATTTCAGAAATATATATATTTTTTTTTCAAATTTTAACATCAACTTCATTTTTATTCATTAAATTATTTTACAAATAAAACTACACTCACTTGAAAAGACACATACATGACTAATAAATGTCATCTATTACCTACATAAAAAAAAAACATCACTCAATGTAAAAAAATCATTAAGTCTTGGTTCATGAATAAGCCCATTTTAGAATTGGAAATTGCGTTTAGGGCAAAACTGCAAGGATACATCACTGCACATTGTAGGGTTTAATAAACAAGTAATGGAGTCAAAAACAATTTGGTAAATTTCCTAATGTGTCATGTTGAAAATAAAATAATGAGCATTCAATTAACCTTTTCGCATGGGCTCGATATTTTAAAAACAACTTCGTCTGGGGGCTCTTTCAAAACGTGCCTTTCTCAAGGGGGTAAGAAAATTTTACCACAGGGTTCGAGAATAGGGGTGGTCACGAGTCATTGTGAGAAACGGTGAGTGATAAAAGGGAGCGTCTTCTGTTGATAGCTGAACATTTACACCTCTCTTTAGTACACAGGTTGGAGAAACTGATGAACAATGAGGGAGAACGACAATGAGCCTCAACGCCTTTCTTAAGCCCGGACTTCAAGTCATTGGTCAAAATGCCCCATGAAGAGTGAATGGCCAATTATCCCTGGGATTCTGAGATTTGTCACATGCCCCTCGCAAGGGACTGTAGACGCATGTGACAGCGTATGTCACAGCCCACGCGAAAAGGTTAAGTACTTTTATAATGGTGATGGTATTTTTAAGTAATCATATTTTTGTCTTACAGATTCACCATGAAAACAACTTGTTGGAGAACCTTACTCAGAAAATTGAATCTTGGTCATTAGATTGCAAGAAAAATGTGAAATTTACTAAACTAGTAATCAGTATCTTGATTACTTATGGATCGGAGGTAGGTTGTTACTGTGCTTCTTTCATAACCACAGAAAATCCTTTAATTTATAAGAAACAAGACTGAGTAATTTTTACTATGTGTCATGCATGGAAAGGATATATATTTTCATATGAAAAAGGTAGGATTTCTCAAGTTTTCCATTAGGGTCACTGCAACTTAAAATTTCATGAATTATATTTTGAGGGTACTTTCTCAATAAAAAAAAAATCATTATAATAACACTTTTGAATGTCTATACTTAAATATTCTTAGCCTTTAATCAACTGCAAGCTATTTATATATGATATCACAATTTTTATTATGGCACTACAATAAGTTTTCACTGTATAAATATCTCTATTGAAATAGGTTCTATTCAAGAATTAGCACAAATTTGAACAACTTCGTAATTTCAGCCAAATTAGAAAATAAAAGAAGGTCCAAGAAAGTTGGATATCATTATATTAAATGACTAAATTATTGTTTTCATGAGAAAACCACTAAAAAGTCTAGTCTTTTGATTCAGGGATGAAAGGTAATGATCGACAGCTGTCTTGAACTGTTCGCTATGCTTTTTTAAAAAAATCATGCCTTCTGTTTATTACAATAGCATTTGTTATCCACGGTGAATGCCATGTTCCTGTACATTTTAAGGCTGTAGAATGATTACATAATCTTAAACTATTTCCATTCAAAGTATAGTTTTATATAACAGAACTGTGATTGCTGGTAATCAAGATTTAATTTTGTTTAAATACATTGAACTTTTCAATATGTTCAGAACTGTTTAACAGCATGCAGAACTTTCTCCATATGAATTGTTTGATTTAACCAGCAGGAGTGGCCTCCCCTAAACTTTCTCATATAATTATTTCTCAAAAACTGTCGTATAAAGTGTCATTTACTCGCACCCTCACACAGATAAAAATTTTGAATCGGCTCTATGGACACAAGTGTACAATTAATGTTAGCAGGCCATATACAAAATTTCATTTATTTAAGTAATTTTGTTAAGAAGTTATTGCGTTCAAAAGCATGCGATTATACAGACAATCAATCCTTTAGCGGATTTGGCCCAAAATTTGATACAGACCTACATTCCTGATGATAAAACTGTGTGCCAAATTTTACCTATCTAGCTATTGAACCTTTTCAGTTATAGTGTTCACATGAACGCGGACAGACTTCCCGTAGACTGATTTTGTCCAAAATTTGATAGACACCTACAAATTATATGTCAAGATCACATACCAAGTTTCATCCCTGTAGCTCTAATAGTTTTCGAGTTATCGTGTTCACAGACATAATTCCAAAATTGTGTTTTTCAGACTCGGGCAGGTCTAAAACGTTAAGATTCGTCAAAATCTTGAGTTCGAATTTTTTGACAATTACAATACTTTCTCTTTGTATATGTGAAAGTAAAAACAGGACTTTTGACATTTATCGGAGAATTGCTATTTAGATGTTAAAAGGGCTCTTCTCAGAAGAAATCTGAAAACTTTGATGATTTACTACAACGTGGCTGTGTAAGGTAGAAATCCCTTTTTTACACATAAGATGCACTCACCTTCATCAAATTAAAAATGAAGTCCACCAAAAATGCAGAAGTTCCCTTTTAAAATCAAGCTGTTCATATGTAAACTTGAGTTGTTATTAACCGTAATTCAAATGGACACCTTTTGTTTCATCTCAATTTTAGATATCCTTTTCGATTAGCCTTCTATGCTTAATATACACTGCTGATTTTTTAACCCAGATTTAACCTTACATAGAAATTTAAGCACAATGTATGTGCAAAACTACTTCAAATTTCAAAAGTTTTTCACTGGCTTAATGTTACCTCTACTAATAATAAACAATGTTTGTGTGTCTGTGTTGGCACTCTACAAGGCAGGCAGCTGGAGTTAGAGCTACGAAATTTGGCACAAATATACTCTGAAGTGTGGAAATGTGCACCTTGGAAAGATTTTTTAAAAATTTCAATTTTAGTTAATTAAAAATGAAGCAACATTTTTGTTTTTTTTTTGGCGTTAACCTTCGAAATTATTATCTTTTCCATGATATCATTGTAATAGTCTTCTGTTTTTTCCCCCCTAATTTTAACAAATTTTTAAAAATATTTTTATGCATTATTTACAACAATACTTTTCTCTCTTCTATTGTTGAAAGCCAAGAAATAAATATTCTGCTTATTTTTTCATATCCTGTGGTAATAATGTAATGAACTTTTTTTTTGCGAAATCTGTAAATAAAGTCGTAAGATATTAAGTAAATTAGGAAGAATATCCGGTGAGGTCATGATTGTTAATATTTAATTCTTTCTATCAGAGCATGTTTTAACTTAGGGTTGGGTGTAAAATGCAGCTTCCCATTTTAATATTGGAATTGAAGACTTTTTTTTTAGGGAAAAGAAATTGAAGTTGGCACCAAAAATATGCTAGATAATGCAGATTTGACATAGGAAGGGAGGAGGTTCATGCAGGCAATGAACTGAAGGTTATATATATATAAAAAGATTTAATGTCTATCACAATTTAAAGGTTAAAATTACTTTGTTAAGGGAACCATGAATATCAAATCATGCTCAAGAGATTCAATTGAAATTAAAAACAATCATTATTCTAAGCGGGAAAGCTGGTTGCCGAAAGTGGCTTGTAATTCATAAAATCATTTGCGTTTTTTGAATGTTGCACACATAAATCTATTAACAATTTATTCATTTCTAAATGTGAAGCTTTTTAGAATCTAGAATTGATATTGCTACATCATTCACATGCACAGGTAAGAAAGGCCATTACATTAATTCAAATTTTTGGATCATAATAGAAGTTATTATCGTGTAATTTTGAATACACTGGTGGCCAAATGCTAAAGACCATTTTACCATGTTTTTATTAACTTGCTTTCTTGTCTGTCTGTTCGGTACAAATTTTGCAATCAATTTTCAACTAACTTCCCGATGAGCTGGGGACTTGAAACATAGTTCAGAACTAGATGACAATGCATTAATTCGCTTTCTTGTCTGTCTGTCATTTCATATTTTGCATGACGCATCCACAGTACGTTTTTCATTATATCTCGAAAACTATTAATATTACGACTTGGTTCTTGGGTATATGGATGGCCCATGGGATCATTGAAGCACCCCCATATTTTAGCCATATCTTTGAGCATGCGCAGGACATTTTTCATTATATCTGAAAGGTCTCTGCGTCACATAACTTAATTTTTCAGGAAAATAACAATTTTCTATTTATGATCAGGTCAAGAGAAACTGAAATAAACCTGAAATTTGCCACATCTCCGTCATAATCTCATCAAGACGTTTAAAATCGATTGCAAAATTTCACACACAGAAGACTAAAAAGCAGAAAATAATTATTTAAAAAAATAAAAATTTTAATAGACCACGTTTTTAAAATGGGCTAAAAAGTCTAAAATAATTTCTTCTAGCCCCATACAGATTTAAAAGGAAAAACGTGGGGCGCATGCAATATTTAATAGTAAGGAGTGTAGGGAGTAGCTGTCGTTGAGAAAACTCACACAACAGTTCATATCATTTCCATTGCAATAAAATTGTTAGTGACTGAAATAAACTATTTATGCACCAATTATCTATTACATGAACCCCACGTTTTTCGTTTTGAATCTGTATGGGGCTAGAAAAAATTATTTAATGCTTTAGTCCATTTTAAAAACATGGTCTATTAAAATTTTTATTTTTTAAAATAATTATTTAAGATGTGAAAAATTTGGACTTAATAGGAATACAATGGTTTTCAATAAGTTGCAGAGAATTTTAGGACATCAGAACTCATATTTTACAGTGAAGATTTGGTCATGAAGGCATTTGGGGGGGGGGGGACCCGAAAGCGAAGAAGACGAAAAGGGATTTTGGCCCACCGTTTCACAGAAAGCTGATAATGAGTTGAAACTTTCAATGACTTTGTTTGATGTGCATAATGTTTGCAAGCATTTTTGTAAAAATAGCGAAAAATATTCATGAAAATATAAAGGTTTCTTTAAAAAATCCCAAATTTTGTTTGCTTATAATAACATGCAGAGTTTTCAACCAAATTGAATGAAACTTAGAGTATTTTTGAATCAAATAATTTGAATATTGCAGGAAATAAAAGAGTATTTGTAGTAAATACTTTTTTACTGCACAAGTGCGAAAAATAGCGAAATTTTTCTTTCATAAGTTCAAAGCAACTTTTATAAATTTTCCAGTTCAATACTGTTAATATTCAGAAAAATATTGGCACTGCAGCAAGATGAATTTCAATACACTCCAAGAGAAGCCAAAAGGTCATGCACAAACTGAAATTTATTAAACTTGAATCTTCGAATAGTTTTCATCGAAATGCAATTTAAATTATGCATTTAATTTATTAATATAACATGAGTATTTAGGATATTCAACTTTCATAAAATTCAATATTACTGTTCGAAGGTTCAAGTTTTAAAAATATCAATTTGTGCAAGAACTCTCATAATTTATCTTTTCTTAGAGTGTACTGAAATTCATCTCGCTGCACTGTCGATATCTTTCTGAATATTAACGATATTGAACTGCAATCTACAATATAAAACGGAAAATATATGTATCTGTCGGTCACAAGAACTCCTCCTAAATGGTGAACTGTAGCAACATGAAATTTGCATACATTTTAGAGCTCATTTCTAGGTCAACTGTGCTATTTTCAACTTTTAGAGTTAATTTGTTCTTTAGATATTTAATTAAATAACGAAAACTAGCCACTGTTAAGCTTAATGTTTAGACGTTTTTTGCCAGTAACTTCTGAAATATTCATTAGACAACAATTATTTTTACGCCATCTTAAAGAGCAGAAAATTATCTTTTTAATGATATTAATTCCATTGCGAGAAAGTGTTTTCTCTGATTGTTATTAAGGTTTAAAAATATATTTTTAACAATACTTTTTATTCTTATAGAAATAAATTCAAGCCAATTTACTGTTTTACACACAGGCTTTTGCCAGTGTTAAAGTTAATATAAGAAAATTTTGTTTTCCTTGAAGTAGACTTTTCACTTCCGGTTGTCATAGCATTTAAGCCTTTTAATACGGTTACTCAGTGGTCTGTTGTTGTGTTTAATTTTCACAAATTTTTAAATGATCCTAACGAGTGTGAGCTAAGCCTTCACGGTTACTTAGTCCTGTTCCAATTGTAGGAAGAGTACAAAAAATGGAGGGGGGAGAAAAAGATCCATTTGTCGCAAGAACTCCTCCTAAACGGTAAATAGTCTTGACATGAAATTTGCAGATGCCATTCTGTGGTCCATTCCTCGATTAATTCTACTTTTTCAAAAAAATACTTCCCTAGATATTTAATTAAATAACAAAAATTAAGCCAATTTTCGGCGTTTTATCTGTTTTTCGCCATTAATTTCAAAAAAATATTTTGCATAGATTATTTACATACTATCTTAAAGAGCAGAAAAATCTTTTTAATGAATTCAATTTAAATGTTATGCATTCTTTTCCTTAATTTAATGAACATTTCAAATTTATTTCATACACAATTTGCAACAGTGCTTTCTATCATAGTAATTAAATTCAAACCATTGATCATTTTATCAAATCCTTCATTCCCATATTTTTACCACTGTGAATATTTTTATCACAAAAAAAAAAATATTACCAGAAATCAGAATTTTTATTTTCGCAGCATATACATCTTTCAATATGTTTGCACCACAATACAATAATTATTCTCTTAGCGCGATCTTTCATTTAATTTTATAAATGATCATAAATGAGTGTGTAAAATCCTTCAAGATTATTGAGCCCGCTTCCTACCGAAAGGAGAAAAAGAAAGAACACTATACAGTTTTTTCCGGTTAATGACAAAAACACTAGATATGAAAGACTTTCTGTTTTCGTAGCAATGATGGGGAAGGGAAAATGGTGTATGAATGACTAGGAGATTCTAGACAGGTGGTTGAAACTAGGAGAAAAGAAGAGAGTTTCACTGCTGGTCCCAAAGGGTCGGTGGATTAACGAAAGACGCTTCCACGAAAAACTCTTTTATTAAAATGGAAGTGTTGACCCCTTCAACAACAAGTGCCCCCCCCCCCCACGATGCGCATTCGTCAAAGAACTTCCTACGGGACAGAGCGGAGGACAAAGGAATTGTCCCACAGGACATGGGTTTTGCATTTCCAAGCCTAACTTCAGAAGGGGGGGGGGGACACAAAAAAGTTTAAGTCCTAATTTTTGGTACCATTTTAGATTATTACTTAAGATGTGGTATATATTAAAATTAGCAGTAAATACTCATTTTCCTTTAGTTTATATGAAAATATATATAAATTTTCGAAAGCACTATTCCAATTCTTCTGAAATTTTAATAGGCAAAATACATCAACTTTAAGATTAATAAAAAAAATACTACAAAGACTATTTACAAGAAGAAGTAACAAATTTTTAAAATGAAAACTGAGTGCGATAAACCTGGAAGCAGGTAGGAACACAAAGAAATCACTAGAGATATCACTTTCCAACTATTTAGAAAATGAATCGTCACTCTCATCTATGTCACTAATTGGTTCATTTATCATACAAGCATATTCTTCCTCTGATAAATAATGCTTTCTCGCCATAATAAACTAGAGAGTCGAGGCTTTCCGAAATAAAAGGCAAAGTACGCAATATATATATACGAAAGCAACACAATGAGTACCTGGGCTGATGGTAAAACCCGAAAGGAACCCCACATAATAGTGAAAAGAAATAAATAAAAGTATCCAGAGAAACATGAACCACGTAGAGAATGAAAAATCCCAGCTCTGTTCGTTTATATTACATTTTAGCTCCTGCCCTCCAACAGCTGATGAGAAAATACCAAATTCAGGCAGAATGTGAATGAACTGAAGGTCAGGCTCCGATAATTACGTTCAGTTCAAAATAAATGGACACAGGGTGCCATCTAGTGGTCTTTAAAAATTGGTTCAGCTCAAAATGCATATATGCATCACCCGGCCATGGGCGACGATCCTAAGCAATGCATCGCCTGTCCCGAAAGGGTTAAAAGTACTTATTATTATCCCAAGCAATGCCGGGTATATCAGCTATTTTTCCTTTATAAGTTGCCCTATATATTTGGCTTTGAAGTTATGAAAGAAAAATTTCACTATGTTCGCACATGCGCAGTAAAAAATTATTTACTAGAAATACTCTTATTTCCTGTAATATTCAAATTTTAATTTAAAACCGCTTTTACATATTGTCGGCTAAGCTTGTATTCTGCAAGTTTCGTACAATTTGGCTTAAACTTCAGAGACAATTTTATTAAAGAAAACTTCACGATTATTCATTCTATTTTTACGAAAATTTGTACAAAAACATTATGTACATCAAACAAAACCATTGATGAAAGTTTCAAATCATTATAAGCTTTCTGTGAAACGGGGTGGGCCAAAATCCCTCTTTGCCTTCATCACTTTCTGGTTCCCTTCTAAATGCCCTCATGAAAGAATCTTCACTGTAAAATGCGAGATCCTACGATTCTCCGCAACTGATTGCAAACCACAGTATTCCTTTAAGTCCAAATTTTGCGCATCTTAAAAATGGTTCTTAGCATTTGGCCACTAATGTATTTTGCTAAAATTCTCTCCTGCAGCATGTTCAAAAATTACATTGCAAAAATTCATACACAATTTTCATTTTTTCAGATGGACCAGCAGCAAATAACAGTGTATGATGATGTAATCAAGCATAATGAAACAATAATGAAAAGAGCAGCTGAAAACGTAATAAAACAACTCAAAACGTAACAGCATTTTTTGTAGTCATTTATACATACAAACTTTTTACTCTATTTTTTAATGTAATAAAGCCAGCTTTACGTCAAATATACATATAACATGGAAATGATTAGTATGATAGATGCTGAAATACAGAGTTGATTAAACTAGAAATGTTTCAAACTGAGACAGTTTCGTGTGCAGCTTGCTTTTCATCATCTGTTTCCATTTTTTCATTTACGGTATTATTTTGATTTTCCGATGATGCAGAAGCTGCGGCTTCCTGTAAAACAAAATATTTGATGATCTTATATATGAATGGATTTCGAAAAAAAAATTCAACAAGAGACATTCATTTTTATAATACCCCTGTACCCACAATCATTATAATGGACTGGCCATTTTATACAATTAAACATACATAAAAATTGTTTGTATGTATGGTTTGTCTTCTATTAATCAACACTAACAAGTAACAATGTAATGAAATATGTAAACAACATACCAATTCTAAATATATCAACTTAACTAGCCCATAAAAGAACTATTAAGAGAAACCTTGCTAAAAAATTTAGCAATATTAAGGATGTATTTAGGTTGCATTTAAATGAATGTAATGGTATATAAAGGCAGTTTTTTCAAAAATAAATCTTGTGAATTCTTAACATTAGTAACTATACAAACTTAACAAAGTTTGTACTTTTTGGCTGTTTTAAGTTTCCATCTTACTGTACATGTAGTAAGATCCCATGGCAGGTTTAATGTGTACCAAGCCCACATACACAATGAATCTTCAATGGAATCGGGCCTCAAACCCCAGCCTAAACAGAAAGGTAAATTATTTCAAATATGGGAAAATAATTTTTCCTTGGCATTACGAAGATAAGATAACCATTTCTAACTTCCTGAATGAGTATACTACTATATGTAATAATTCATTTCATAAGCTACTGTTGAATTTATACTAGAAACAATATAGAAGACAGTGACTTTATCTTGCAGAAACATGAAGAAGAAAAAAAAACCTAGCTTTGAGCTGAAAATTCATTAATTTCTCGAAAGGGATCTGAAACGGTGCTTTATAAATTCTACCCTTATTCAGGGTGCATAATGAGAAATTGCTGCAAAAATTAAGCACTTTTACAGACTTCTTAAGCACCTTTGTACATGCATACGTCAACCCACGTATTTTCTAAGCATATGATGATTTCTGTTTTATAATAATGCATAGTTTTTATTGAAAATTTTAAAATATATACTTTTAATTTTAAATATGTATTTTTTTTAATATTTCTGTATTCGCACGTCTTCTATTGTAAAATAAAGGATGTATTGATTTTACAAAAAAATTAAAAATGATAATGCAAATTGTCATTATCAAAAATTACTCAAATCAAATCAACTTTTATAAGATTAGCAATAAAAACCTGTTGCCTTTTTCAACATTTCTTAAAATTAACAAATTACCAGTTTATTTGCCCCTTCGGGATAATCATTCCAGTATTTCAATATATGGCGATACCCATTGTTGAAGTAAGAGGGAGTATAATAAAGTTCATTGATATTCCAGTCAATGAAGGGTTTGGAAGAAGAAAAAGAAAAAAAAAAAACATTAAATCATATAGTTTTGAAAATTGGTACACATGTTCGTGATGGTCTCCTGATGAACGTACAAAAGTCCCTGACCCCGAGTGATTTAACGATTTAAAGAGCATAAAATTCCCTACAAAAATATGCTTTTATTTTTCTTCTAACTTTAATGGTTTCCGAGCTAATGGGTCTCAAAGTTTGCCGCCATCTTGGATTTTATCCCCTTTTTCTCAGTTTTTCTTGAATATCTCGAAAATTATTTAGTTTTCAAATTACACACGATACAACAAATTAAAGAATGTAAAATTCCCTACAAAAGAGTGCTTTTGTTTTTGTTCTAGTTTTAATAGTTACCGAAATAATGTGCTTTCAAGTTTGCTACCATCTTTGGATTTCATCCCCCTTTTTAAGTTTTTCTTAAATATCTCAGAAACTATTAAAACTAAAAGAAAATTAAAAGCATGTATTTGTAAGGAATTTTACGATCATTAATTTGTTGTATTGCATGTAATTGAAAAGTTTTTGAGAAATTCAAAAAAGACGAAAAAACAGGGATGAACTTTGAGATCCATTATCTCAGAAACTATTATAGGTATAAGAAGAATAATACATACATGTATTCGTAGGGAATTTCATGCTCTTTAATTTGTTAAATCAATTTGAAAACTGAAGTTTGAGATATTAAAGGAAAACTTTACAAAAAGGGGAATGAAATCCAATATGGCGGCGCGGGCCGCACCACCAGGACCAGGGACTTTAAGTATGTTCAACAGAAGCCTCTCGCGAATATGTGTACCAATTTTCAAAACTATACGATTTAATGGGGGGGGGGGGGCACAACCCTATCAACTAAGATTTTGTTACAAATCCATCTGCTTTGAGACGAGTTATCTCAAAACACTTTTAAAGCTAGAAGAAAAATAAAAGCATGCACATGTAGGGAATTGTACGCTCTTTAATTTTTTAAAGCAAATACGATTTGAAAATTGAAGAGTTTTCGAGATATTCAAGAAAAATTCAACGGGGATGAAATCCAAGATTGCAGCAAACTTTGAGACCCACTATCTCAGAAACTATAAAAGCTAGAAGAAAAATAAAAGCATGTATTCATAAGGAATTTCAAGCTCTTTAATTTGTTAAATAAATTGTGCTTTGAAAACTGAAGAGTTATCGAGATATTCAAGAAAAACTGAAAGGGGGTCAAAATCCAAAACGGTAGCACGACCTTCCTTGGGGCCCCCCAGGACCTTTTAGTATGTTCATTAGGAGTCCCTCAAGAACATGTGTACCAATTTTCAAAACTATATATATATATATTTTCATCCCCATTTTGGGCTCCGTTGATTGCACTAGAAGCATTATCTTAACATGTGTTGACACCCCTGGATCCATCTCACCCAGGATTCCTTCCCCGAATTCCTTCCTTTCGTCGTTTTTCTTTCTAGATACATCCAGAAAACAAAGCTTTAAGACTATACTTTTGATATAATATTCAACCTCTGGGGAAACAAAAACAAAAAAATGTTTTCTTTGCACTTCACGAGAAAATTGAGCACCTTTTTAAAACTTTTTTCACAATTAAGCACTTTTAAGGTGCTTAATTTTGGTTAAAATGGTTTGAATTAAAATGGTTTTCAAATTTAAGCACTTTTCATGACGCTACGCACCCTGCTATTAGAACTGGAAGCTATGGATGAAAAAAGGAAATGAAAAGAATGTTATGTGATATTGAGAAGCTTATAAAGAAAAAAGGCAGTAAGCAGAGTAGAATACATATCTCAAAAATCATCTTTGCATGATACATCCCAGTTCCTGATAACTTAACTTACTTAAACTTCAACAATAATCATTGTTAATTTAATCCAAATGATAATTGAACTGATTAATATGTGCGAGTTCAAACATACATACTTGTGAAAAATTATTTTTTACCACTAATCAAGTTGGTTCATAATTTTTTTTATTGTAGTTCCCCCCTTATAATTAGTGATATAACGAATAGCGATTTAGCTGAATACCAAATATTTGGCCAAATACCTACTTTTTAAAAACATTTCACTTTCGATTCTAAATAAAATAGCTTTTAAATGAAAAACAGAAGATTAATAAAATTGTTTTTTTAAGTTATTTGCATATTTAAAAAGTTAGAATTAAAATTACTTAGAAAAAGCCATATAAAATGTTTTTGAAATTTACATTAAATATATTGAGGGATGCATTTTTTCCCCCCTTTTCATCTTCTATGGACCTTATTGCCTCTTACACTTCTTTGCACTGAAACAGATTTAATAAGATTTGTCCACTTCAATGACCCTTTAACTCTATCATTAAGCGAAAAGTACCTACAACAGAAAACATTTTCAACATACATTTTCTCTTTCTTCTGCCATCTTTCTAAATATGTTTTGGTACATTTTCTTTTCTTTTTCAAGTTGCTTCTTTAGATTTGCATTGCATACAGTAATAATTTTCTTGGCTGCACTATTAGATGGATCATATTCCAAGACACGCATAAAGTTCTCTTTTGCTTTCTCAAATTCTTGTAGAGATATATAAGCCTAGAGAGAAATAATATATAATTAAAGACTAAATAAGTAGAACAGGAGTTACAAATTTTTTTTGTCTGAAATATGTGACAAAGATTACAATACCTTTCCTCTTCTGAAGTGGCCTTTTGGGTTCTTAGGTTGTATTTCTAAAGCCTTCTCAGAATGCTCAATAACATCTCCAAATTTCTCCATCTTCAAGTAACATGCAGCTACATTTAAATGCCCTGCACATACGAGATTGTCTTTCCTTGTTTTATTTTCCCCCTCAGCTTCAGATTCATATTGGAGGTAGGAAAGAATTTTTTGATATTGTTTCAATGCCAATTCAAATTTATTGTTCTGAAATAAGGGAAAAAATTTAAAAAATTTTCATACCAATACATTTTATTATATAACAGCATTTGCATTTTACTTGCTACATATTTAAATTATATAAAACATCAAATTTTATAGCTAACTATACACAAGTTTACCAACAGTATAACGCAGAAAGTGAAATGTTGCTGCAGTTTTATATAATCCTTATAATTTATACTGAAGACAAAAAGCATTCTTTAATGTATAATCCTAGATGAAGATGAAGCTTCATGCATTAACTAATAGAATATTGGATCACAGTCCAAGCAACTTTGAAGGGTTTTCCCCATCAGATTTAACTGTGGAAGATGGGTGCAAAATCTTTATTCTAATTAAAGCTGAAATTGGAATTTTTTGAAGGGGGCAGAGAGATCTACCAAGTTCACTTCCTCATTTCTATTTTGTATCGCACTTGATTTCAACAACACCAGCAAGACTTCTATTTCATAACAGTAGCATTCAATGTTCATGTCACACCAAGATCTACAGGCTTACAGCATTTTCCTTATACAGGGTACGGCAAAAAAAAACGAACAAAGTTAGTGCAGCATAGAATAGAAGTTAACTAATTTCTTTTTAATTTGTGTGCATTTCTTTTTGTCTACCACTTTAATTATAAAATATTTTATAATATATATCTTAGTTTACGTATTGTTTATTGGTGTTTTTACAATGTCAAGCAAAAGATCTGCTATTTTAAGAGTTATTAGAGAGAGGAAAACAACAGTGCGAAATCGCTCGTTTGCTTAATGCGCCTCGGCAAACAGTGTCTGATGCAATCTGCCATTTCAAAGAGCTTGGCAATGACGGTCGACGTCCAGGAAGTGGATGAAAACATATGGTGTACACTTCGTAAGGCCATCAAAAAGGAGTTCAATGAAATCCGATGGTTTCCATGAGAAAGATCGCTCGTGACATGGGAATAAGTGACCGATCAGTGCGGCGAATGGCAAAAACAGAGCTTGGACAGAAGCCTTACAAGTTTCAAAAAGTTCAGCTTCTCACTGAAAAAAAACTCGTGCGGCTCCAAAGATACCGAAAACTTTTGAAACGGGCCGCAAGTCAGCGCTGGAAGAGATTCCTTTTCACTGATGAGAAGCTCTTTACCGTCCAACAAGCTCATAACTCCCAGAATGATAGGACCTGGTCTGTAGATGCTTCAAGCACCTCGGCAATTGTTGAACATTGTCGACATCCAAAGTCGGTCATAGTCTGGGGCGGAATTTGTGCAAGTGGCAAAACACCTCTGGTTTTTGTGGACGAGGACGTTAAAATAAATCACAAAGTGTACCGCCGGGACATTCTAGAAGCTGTTGTACTTCCATGGGCCATAAAGCACTTCGGCAATGTAAACTGGACATTTCAAGAAGACTCCGCACCAGCTCACAAGGCCAAAAAGACAAGAGTGGTTGCAAGGCGCATTTTCCGGACACAATATCATCTGCAGAATGAACACCCTGCTCGCCAGATCTCAATCCCATGAATTACAGTGTATGGTCCATTTTGGAGTCTAGGGCCTCCACTAAACCACACCAAAATTTGGACTCTCTAAAGCAATCGATTCGGCAGGAATCGGATAAATTAAAAGTAGAAGACTTGCGGCCCATTGCTGAAAATTTCAATGAGTGTTTGCGCCTCTGCATCGCTGCAAAAGGGGGCCACTTTTAAACCAATTAAATTTATTTAATAATAAGAGCAGACTTTTACTAATATTTGTTAATTTATTTTTTAATAAAGTTATATTAAAATTGTTTGCCTGTGTTTTTTTGCCACACCCTGTACTTTGCTGCAGAAATGTTTAGATACTTTTCATCGTGCAGTTTATCATGCACATTGTATAAACAAAGCAGTGTTGGCATGACAGCTCAGTAATTAGTAGTAATGTAAAAGATATTTCTTGGGAGATGAAATACACCTTCTTTCTTAAAAAGGATTTTTTTTTTTTTTTTTTTGTCAAAAATAACCTTAACTTTTATCAAGCTGGAATTCTTACATTCAGTGCCAGATATAAAATTTATTACATTTTGATAAAAGTAAAAGAATGGATCTGTTTAAGCTATCTAGTTCAGAGTTTGCTGGCCTAAAGATGTACACAAAAATATCTATCCTTACTTGAAAAGCCAATTTATAACTAGTGATATAAAGAAAAACACTTAAACAAGGCATTATAAATAAGAAGCATTCTTTTCCGCATGAATATTAATAAAGTGAACTGACTTTCATAAATTAAAGTGGATGTAAACAGTTTAAGTGTTGGGAAGGGGTAAAAAAGGAGACTTGCCAATTTGTCATTTTTTCTCTATTATGAGTAACAGGCTACAATATTCACAGCCTCTATATGGAAGAAACAGAAATGCCACCTTCTCCTTTATTTACACAATTTCTCATGCGTACTATTTTATTTCGCATTTTGTACTCATTCATATGCAGCACAAGCTTTTAGTTTGCACTTGTGTTACAATTTCATGAAATCGTAATTCTTTTCATACTCATACTGTAATTACAGAATTATCCAATTCCTTGGAAAAGAATATGAAAAATCAAGTTTTTTGAAATACTGTCAAGGTGCTGCTGTCCTATGGAACAAACCACCTATAAAGAGTCACAATGACTCTAAGCACGGGGACGTGTTGGTGGTGTTATGTCCTATGGAACATTCATCACTACGCTCATTATTGGGTTAAGGCATTGCATGATCAAGAAAAATGAACTGGAAGAAGGATATAAGCTCTATGATCCTAACAAGCATAAAAAACTGGTAGGCCGATGTATTCATTAACAATTACTGCTTGTTGCAGTTAATCTGGGTGTTGAAAGTTTTTCACCAAACAAAACAAATGTGGACTAGTTTCACATGAAAGTACTCCAGAAAGGCAACCTACCCGACTTTTACCTCAGGTGATACACAGATGCTCCAAGGCCACTTTAAACAACAGAAGATGCCACACTTTCCCCCGAGTCACGAGTCCTTGACTCATGGATTAGACTATACTAGAGGTCGCCCAGTGGTTGTAATTCATTAAATGTTTAAGTTTCAATGTTATTGAGGTTCTTCTGTCAAAGAGTATACCTCTATAATCATTGCATAAAATTTTTTTTGAATTTTGTTCTATTATGGAATTTTTAATTTTATTCTATTGCTGCTACACAATTTTCTTTTTACAACAGATGTATATTGAGCAATCTATATATTGACATCTATTAGACAAAATATACAATGTATATATAAAATGCATGTTTTATTTAATTTAGTTTAATGTATTTGTAATACATATTATATATAAATTCTTTAGCGATAATCTCTACTCAATGTGACTGTTTGACCACAGACTAATATTGTTCGACATTGACAGATTTAAATCATCTGCATTTTGTATTTCACTCAGAATTGTTTTTTTTTTTTTTTTTATAAATAATCTAAAGAAACTACCTCTTGGGGTGGATTTCACTGCGGGAGGATTAAATCAATTACAAGTCATCCGCTCCGCATTTACTCTGCTAATTTTTTACAGTGTACGAACATAAACAATTAATGTTTTATTTTATTTTATTTAATATATTTGTAACACATATTATACATAAATTTTATCTTTCGGCACTCTTTCTCCATATGAACTTTAACTATGTGGAATCTCGCACTCCTCCATGCGCGAAATTACTAAAAAATATTAGAAACCCATTAAATGGTGACGCAAATTTTCCATTTGAAATATTAACTTTGCTCTGAACAGTTTAAAAGTTGGTAGCTAAGAAGTCTTTCCAATATCTGTGTCTTTGAATTTCCACTTAACATGAAGTACCACAACTAAGCAGTCTTGTCTCAAAACTGGAATATTTAAAAGCTTCCTAATCACGAACAATTAATGTAAAACATTGTTGAACAATTAGATATTGCTGAAACAAAACCTTACATATTTACTGCTTATGCATAAATATACTTAATTATTATTTAGATAATAAATATACATTTTAGGATTTTAATAAATTTGTAGTACTATTTGTAAAATAACTGGAATCTGCTAAAGATCTGAAACTGATTTATGAATGCTAATTCCATGCCCATTAATTTGCCACACTCCGCAAGAAATTACTTACAAGGAAATAACTTGTTCCTTTACGTTTGGATATTTCAGCTTGTTCAAGTTTCTCTTCTAATGTCATGTTCCAACTTTCTTTTTCCTAAAAAATATTAAACAAAAATATAAGCTAACATGTATCAAAAATGATTTCTGAGGAATGACTAAATTAACCTGTTAACACCCAACCATCCTATTTATAGAACACTAACATTTCACTTCCGTGGCTAAACCAAATGCATTCCATTATTTCCTTTTAGCTTTGTCCGATAAGTCAATATGTATTTCCAAACTTCTAAATAATTTTCAACAGACAGATGTCACTAGTTAGCCATATTTTGAAATCAAAGTGCTGTCAATTTGAAATTTGTTTTTTCCTTTATTTTTGAGGTAATGCAAGGGATTAGAAAGTAGTCGTCACTTTTGACATTTTACTATTTTTTAAAAATCTTAATATATATGTATAAAAAAGTTTTTTTTTATGATTTTTACCACTTTTAGAAACATTTTTTTTTTTTTTTGAGAATTTAATTTTAATTCTCTACTTTAAGTTAATTTGGGCATTAAAGGGTTAATTATTAAATACTTTTAAATCAAAATAAGATTGTCAGTACAAAGTTCCTGATATATTTATAGTCTCAAAATTTGGCTCTGTCATTGTAAGACAGAGCAAGTTGCTATATGGTCAGGAAAACACATTAACTCATTACTTTTTATATATAGTTTTGAATAGAATTTATAAATGGCTATATACTATTACTATTCCTATATACTATTCCGAGGTTGCTTCTCCAGATTATCCTTTGTTAGTTCTTTTAGGTTTATTCTATCCTAAAGCAAAATATTCCACAACTACTAAACTATCTGTGATATAATGAAAACAACTGATACCTACTACTTTAAAAAAAAAAAAAGCTGCAAATGTTTTTAGTAACAGCTAAATATAAGCAAATTTAATGAGAAGTGACAGTAAATAAAATTAAGCATTAGATGATAGGATGACAAAAATGGCATAAAACATTATACTTGAAACTAATGCTGATAATGTCCATTGCTTTTCATTTTTGTATTGCATACCAAACAATATTATAGTTGAATGCAATGAGTGCTAAAGTTGTATTCAAATAAAGAGAATCTTCATTTACAAAAGCAGAAACTTTCAAGATCACTAAAAAAAGTAACTGGGACACTAATCCTCCAAGTGGCCAACTGCACTGATCCAACAACTTTTATCTTGGAGAATGAGCTTTAACAATTACTTTTTAAAAAGTAATCTGTATCTTTGTAATCTGAAGTAGAGATGATACTAAACAGACACTCAGCTGATTAATTTCAGGGTAGTAATGTTTTAAAAATATGCTTTTAAATATTGCAGAATTACACTTCAGTACATTTATTATCAAAAAAATCCACTAACAATTACTCAACTTTAAGTTGCTCTGCACAAAAGTGTAATAATGTTACACATCATTTATCATGTAAAGCCTGAAATTATGATGCAAGAACAATAATTTTACAGCATTTTCAAGAATTCTATTTGGTTTCACGTGTACACATATTATACATGTATTTGTATGCATGTATTAATAGCTTCAGAAGATAAATGATCAATACAGTCCTTTATTAAAATAGCAATTTACTTCTAAAAATTTTCATTTATCCATTGAATTTTCTTCCAAGTTTGTTATTGTAATGCTCTGCAATGACGATTCTAATTTTTTGAAATAATCTCAAAATGTTACAAAAATACATAAAGTGTTAACATTTTTAAAATAAACAAATAATAAAAAATAAATTTTATTAATTCTTAAATTTTTTTCACTTAATATTTGAGAAATATTTTCTTTAGTTAAAAGTGAAATGCCTTTAAAAAAGGAGTATTCGGCCACATCACTATTCGTTACATCCCTAATCTGAAGGGGATTTTTTTAACATAGCTAAAAAAAAAATGTATAAAATAAATATGAACGAGATGCTTCAGAGCTAAACATTGTGGAGTGATGTTTGAAAAGCTTGGTTTGGCCACTTAGAGGATCAAGGGCAAATTTTCTTTTGAGGAGAGATATTTCAAAGGTATATTTGGACAAAACACTAAATTTATGTAAATTTGCATAAATTTTTACAAAGCCCTTTTTACAAAAGCCTTGTTTATCACTCACAGAAATATTTGAAACTTAGGAGGAAAATGCATAAAAGCACATTGGTTTAATTATTAATATTTTTTCAGTATGCAATAAGGGAGGGGACCAGAAACTACAAAAAAATTATCAGCTAAAATTCAACATTTTAAGATCTTTAAAAAAAATCGTATCAATTTAAGGCTGACGTTTGAAATAAATTTTTTTAGAACTCAATGCATTTAAAGTACAAAAATAATGGCATGAGATGCAAAGTACACTCAACATGAAAAAAATTTGAATTTGATTTTCGTAATAACATTAATATGTCATATTAGCACATTTTTATTAAAATTATAATAAGTGGAAACATTTTTGTATAAGAATTAGTATAAAACAAACTTTAAACTAAAAAAAGTCCTGCTATATGCATTGCAAGTTTTAGGAGAGCCATTTTTAAGTAAATATTTTGAATGACAGAAAAAGAAACCAATTTCATTCGGTAATCATACAATACAACAGAAAAATTTACAATGAGATTCCTTAACCAAATTACTATAACAATTTTGATCTTCATATTACCTTTTCAAATGATTTCAGTGTGACTTCGTATTCTACTGTGGCATTAGGTGGAATATCAAAGTCTGAATTCCCAGTAGAACCCCAGGCATATTTTGGTGCTAAAATAATTTTCGATTGTTCACCTTTTTTAAATTTCTTTAATGCTGTTTCAATTCCTTCAACAACACTAGCTTCACATCCTTCACCTAATTCAAACTTAACATCTCGTTCTTCAAATTGTTTACCATTATACTTTCCAACAAGATGAACTGGAAAATACATTAATTTGTTAGAAAACTACACAATGCTCCAAATTTAATATACAGAAAAATTTAAAAAACAGAAACATGCTCATTTTTAACCTTTAAGATAATTTATTGATTTTTATTTAGTTTTATTGACCATTTAATTTATATATTATTGAAATTAAAATATTATGCTTGATTTCCAAAATACAATTACAAACACACTGTTTAGCTAGTTACAAATACTTAATCTTGTAATGCTCAATGCAGAATATATTACCCAAATAAAAATGGATAAATTAATGAATTTTTTAAATTGCCACCTTTCCTTAAATGTTTAATATTTTTTCTAAATTACTTTTTTCTTCTCGTGCATGGGAAAGAGTATGATTAATCATTTACTACTAATGTTCATAGTAACCCAACACAAAATATAGAATATAAATCACAAAAAGGCACTGCTTTACTTAACCTTATCCAAGTTTAACTGAGCATAACATAAATCAATTTTTGTTTTTCATTTTATCAGATCAAATTTAAAAATAAGCTATATGAGAACAAAGTTTAATACCAAGCTTTAAAAAGGATATATCTAATAAAATTGCTTTCATTATTAATCAGAAATTCAACTCTATTTTAAATACCATTGATAGATTCAATGAATCATCCATTTATACGCATACTAAATCTTAATACAATTATAGGTCATTGTGGCTATGTTCCACATCTCCTCCTAAACCAATGGACAGTTTTCAACCAAATTTTGCACACTTATTATTCAAGACAAGCGGAAGACACTTTTGAACTTTTCAAAGTCCAAAAGTTAATTAAACAGTCAATTAAAAATTAACCAAAACCATATCAGCTAGTATTATCTAAAAGGTGCAAATTCATTCATACATTTTGTCCTTCACCTTTTTTCAGATATATTTATTACATTTATGTACTCATATTAAATAACCCATGCTTAGTTATACTTTTACATTCATTCATTTATAGTATTTCAATAAATTCAAGTCCACATCAGTAATTTTTATAAAAATACCTCTTTTTCCCATCCTAGAAGCTGTTTGATTTTCAAAAAAGAATAAGGAAAAAGAAGCTATATATACAAAAAAAATCATTTTCATATATAACTAAAATATTTTAATAACAATTTGTTTCCATAAAATTACTATTCACTTAAGAATATCCATGGAATACAAGAAAATTTAACACCTATTTTTAACCTAGACAGAGTTAAGAGACTTCATAATTACCTTCAACATTAGATCCTTCACCAGGAGTAATGTAGCCTTCTCCTTCCGTGATGATAGATCTTAAAATTCCATTATCTTTGTCAGAACTGATATCTTCCATCTGCCACTTGAATAACTCTACTTCAAATACTAAAGTTGCATTTTCAGGAATTTTTGGAGGACTTCCTTTGCTGCCATAGGCATAATCAGGATGACAATATAGGATACATTTTTCTCCTTTCTTCATAGTGGCGACACCTATGTCCCAAGCCTTGATAACTTCTCCTGAAAATTTTATTCATTAAAAATGTTAAATACTTTTAAGATATTATAGAATTAAATACTGTGGCAACAATTATGATTTATGAAAGAAATCAAGAATCATATATATATGTGTAATAATTTCATATTTCCCATTCTTAAAAATGCTTCTTAACTTTTAATTAATAACTTATTGTTTCTACTTAAATTTCACTATAAGAATAACTGTCACTGTAACTTGCAGAAGTCTTGATTAAACTGGCTCTAAAGTGTTCAGGGGATTTCCCATTTACACACTATTTATAGTTTGGACATGTTGCAATCACTCTCTTTAAAGTGTCACCGCCGCTGACTTGCGCTTTGCATCTCTCTCTATTATCATCATGACTTGATACATCTCAAAATTACATAAAATGAAATAAACTGTTCTTCATTCGTCAACAACTACTGTCTTCTTTAGACATGAATTTACATACTTCACCCTTGGAATAATGTTACATATATATGTATATATATATAATATTGGGAGAGTTAGTCTCCTCTTACTATCAAAAAAAGGCCATTCCAGTGTCCAGTCTATTAAAAACATAGAAAAAGATTTCTTCCTTCCAAGGATTTTTTAAATAATTTCAGGACATTAACTATTTGTTGATGATAAAGCACAACACTGCCATTATCTGATTTGTAATTTACTTCCCATTATTTTGATAGTGTGTAGCTTCGATTAATTGTTTCAAATTTTCTGCATAGAATTTCCAGATACAGACATTGGCTTTCTACTAAAAGGCAGATTCATCGTACTCTGAATAGGAGTTGTACATTTTTTGAAAAAGAAAAATATTTTTAAAAAACTTGTATGTGTCTTGACGTCTTGAAATAAACAATGGGTTAAACTCATCATCTGCCCTCTTTTAGCTCTCGCTTTGGTTAGAGAGGCTTATGATTATCCCCTTCCCTCCAAGCATCATAACCACAGAACTGAGTGCAATGATGTACTAGTTAATCTATGATTTTTTTTCTTGTGATAAAGATACTATTTGCAGGGATGAGATTGGCAAAAAAGCAAAAAGACTGAAATCATACGCGAGCAAAAAATTTGTACCATAATTTATACGCGAAAGATGTTTTAAGAAGTAAAACATTAGAACATGCAACATGATGAAAATATTACACTATAATAATTAATTATTTATAATTCAGTACATACAAATAAGAAAAAGCATATTGAATTATTATTAAATCATTCACATTAAAAGTTAACAAACAAGTTTAACACACCATCAGGAGCATCAGAAAATACAAAATTAGACATTAAAACATATTTACCACCTGTAAATCACCGAGATGCAACATTCACCCAACAGAAGTCCGAGACGAATTATATTTAATAGCCTTTTGATAAAAGTTAGCTCAAAAAATAAATAAAAATAAGGACAAATAATTTCTTTTGCTTCATGCAATTGTCTAAAGTATATTAGCTCTTTATAAATTATAATAACGTATCATATACTGTGATTGCCGTTTTATTTCTTTTATTTTTATAAATTTTTGCAAAAGTAACAACACAATGACTTTGCACCTTATAAAGCAAGAGGGGTCGAGATATTGTACAGCTACAATGACAGATTCATTTAGCACTATTGCTATTTGAAACATTTCCTTAATTGTTAAAGAAGTGGTTTTCTTCTGTTTTTTTAATTGTGTGGCTTTTGTTGGTAACAGATCCCTATTAACACGCTTCACCCCTTGTTTTGGAGGCCTCCTATCTTTGACAGATTTGTCTTCAATAAAGGATGTGTTTGCATCCTCTGCAAGTTTATTTTCAGTAAAGGCTAAAGTTTTTGCATAGTTTTCATTAGTATCTCTCTGTTTAATTTCTGGCATAGCTGTCGGGACTACATTATCTCTAGAATGCCTAGTTAAATCATGCTTTATTTTGAGAAGATTTTTTTTATGTCTTATTCTCTGCTTTTTTGCTGCATTTGCACACAGCTTATTAGCTGCCTTTTTTGACAGGAGTTTTTCTTTTTTATGTAGTTTATTTATTTATTTATTTTTATTTTTTTTTTTTTTATTCATCTTGGTACACCCTAGAAGATGACCTTAAGTTTTCAACTAATTCTTTTTCAACATGTTCATGCAAAAAAAATCTTTTTATTTTTTTTTCAAAATATGCCACAGAGGTTTTTGTTTTCTGCAAAAAAATGGTACTTAAAGCGGAATTTTTGGAAGAAAAAGCAAATTTTTGCTGTAAAAAAAAAAAAAACCAGGAATTTCGAGAGAAAAAAAGACAAAAAAGCAGAATTTCTCCAAAATAACAAAAAAGTGGAAGAATCTCATCCCTGTATTTAAAATACTGAACTCCACTTTTATACAACTTATCCCTCTTGTACACATATTAATCATATTTGAAAGAGTTCTATACAAATTTCACATTACAATGCTGAAAAAACAACCTTTTCATATCGTATTGATGCTTGACAATGAAGCTTTTTATAATAAAGATTAAGAAAGAAATGACAGGCAAATACCTTTCCCAAGAGTAAATTCAAACATTTCTCCCCGATCAACACTGGAATCAAATTTAGTTCCATCCAGCAATTTTCCAGTGTAATGTACAAAGACTTTATTTCCTTTGCAAGGTGTTTCATCACCTTCTCCAGCAGTAATTATTTCTTTTAAAACTCCTTTATCTTGATTAGGAGAGATATCTACAGCATTTACACCTGGAGTATATGTTTCCTGACTTTCCATTTTTTCAACTTCAACACTCATGATAAAATATACCTATAAATTAAGAAGAAAGAAGAGAATTAATTAAGAATGGCTGAAGTTCTTTAAAACTGATACAGATTGACATTAAACAAGTAATTTAATTTTTTATACTAACTTTGGCTAAAAAATAAAACTGATAACAATATTTATAACAATTACAAATTAATCAAGTTCAAATATTCATGCAAACAAATATTATATAACAAGCATTGAAAGAATAAAATCAGCTATCATTTGGGATTACCTTCTCGGTTATTCTGATATTTCACACCATTCAATTTCAAAATTAAATTAACACAACTGTCACCTAAATATTTATTTCTCACAAATCTGTAAGCCAAGAAGATAAATAAAATAAATAACCTGGATATTACTTATTTACCACATTGTAATAACAACTCGGCACAAGGCAGAATGACGTCATTGCATGGCAGAAATTTACGAGAAACAGAATTATAAATTATGCAGAATTAATTATAAAAGAATAGTTGACTTAAATTTAGATGCATTTCTTGTATCCTAGAGGAATCGAACACTGCTGATGAGATTTTAAATGATAATGAATAACTTTTCATTTTAATAAAAGACCATAACATTCCACTTTAAACTTTAGCTGGTTTGTACTCTAACACAAAATTAGAGAAATAAATAATATGAAAAAGAATAAAGGTGAATAACTTCAGAAATTCCATGGACTTTTATTGTTTACATGCTTATGGAAAGGATCTTTAAATACTATTTATACATTTCACTTGAAACATAAAAGGCTCAAATTACATCCATTCTTAGACACCGGAATGAGTTTTATAACATTCAAATTAGGTCTTGAATGAAATATATGTATTTCAAAACGTTATTTTTCTCCCATTCTGAATAAACAAATTCTTTTACTTTAGCCAATACTTTATAAACATCAGCCTTTTTGTAAGAATTCACAGAACTTATATTAAATGGCTAACATGATTTTAGATAAAAGCGAAAAATAAAAATTGCCATTAGTTATTATACAGCTTTTGCCATGTAACAGATAAACATTTATATATTCTTAAATTTTACTGAAGAAAAAATGTTGTTGCTGATCTGCTACAAAATGAAAAGGTTATTATTTTTTCTTTGTTTTAAATGGAAAAATTGAATGATTTTTATTAATGATAATCACTTGTTTTTAAAAGTTGAAAGAAAAAAACTTTAGACGTAAGGGAAAACAAAGCATTCCATGTTTTTAAAATAAAGCTACAAGCTTAACAAATATATTTTGTATCATCTAATGGAAATTTGTCATTTATTTTTTTAAGTAAAAACTTTAACGGTTTTGCATAATATTTCCAAAATAAAAATCATATGAATTTCTAGAATGAACTGGAATCATGAAAACCGCCATGTAACATGAGATTCAAACAATAAAAACTAAAGAAAAAAAGGGATTTTGGAAACATCATTGCGAGAAAGGCAAGAAAACACAATACATAAATGATAGGGTATTTTAAGTATGCTTTGTTAATTTTTAGTAAATATATTATAAACCGATTGCAACTATAACGCCGGTATTCAAAATTGTAACAAAGCCGACAAGAAAAACTAATAGACGTTGAGTATTAATAATGAATACACAAAATCGCAATCGTATTACATATTGAATAAACGTTCCTTTAACAAAAAAAATAGACTTACAAATTGGGTTTTAGATCCTAAAAATAATTGCAGGAGAACAAACGCTATAATCGCAAATTGAAGAACTTTCTAGACAACAGCTGCAGACCACTTTAATGCTTCTCTCGAACTGGCGTAACCGTAAACGCGCTAACAAATTATAAAGCTCGGGGTGGCAGAACACTCTAGAAAAAACAAACAAAATCTATGAAAGCGGCCACTTCGAGTTTTATTTTGATAATTTTGGGCCGCAATGTAAAATGCACCTAACAGTTTCGAGTGTTTAGCAAAAAAAAAAAAAAAAACTACGAACAAAAGCAAAAACGGAAGAAAGTGAGCAAAAGCAAAATTTATTTGTTCCAGAATTTATTATACTGTAACTTCAGTTTCAGTCTTTTAGGATCAAACTTTTTGCTCAATAACAAGTAAAAATGCATCAAAACTGTATTCAGTTGTGAAATGTCATTTTTTCAAATAGTAGAAAGGATGCTAATGCCTATCCTTCAATCACTCAGATATCACAGAGGTTGGCGAAACCAAGGATTTCCTGCATGAGATATTTAAAAAAAAAAAAAATGTCCACTTCGCAGAAACATTGATTGACAATCGCGGCATGACTATGTTTTATCACGGCCAATAAATAATACGAAAAGAAAAGTCCTTATTTCCAAACACACACGAAACTATTATATGTAGCAATTGATAGAATAGTTAATTTAAATTAACGTTTCCCAGATAACAATTTTAGTTCTCAGCAAAGGTGCAGCAATCTTGCTCAGCAAATCTGCAACAAACTTGACAAGACAAGAGTGCAAGCTTGAAACAAGTTTACGCAAATGAGTTAGTCACCACGCGTCAAACTTGTCACAAGCTTGCGGCGTCAAACTCATTGCAAACTATAGCAAAAACAGATAAGAGTACGAAACACAACTTCGGATTCGAACCCGCGACATGTCGTTTCGTAATACTGTCGTCCTAATCATTCAGCCAGCTAGACTCTAAGAGGCGAAGATAGATTGCGCTAATTGCCCGCGTACGATTTTTTAAAAACTGTTTTCTTGATTTCATTAATTTTTAAAATTTTGTGTTGAGAATATGATTTGAAGTCAAAGAGAGAGCGATTTTCGCTAATAACTACATTTTTCTAGTAGAATAAATTATGAAATTAGGGTTCAAAAGTAATTACTTTTAAAATGGGACAAAATGTAACCAACATTGACTGTTTTTTAGGTTTAATTTTGTTTATAAACGTTAAAATTTCAATATGAAGAAAAAGGCTGTATTGTTTTCTTTAAAGAGCGAGTTTTATATTTAGTAAAAAGATGGAAAATGTTTCAAACTTATTTTTTATAAAAAAGTTAGTTTTTTTTACAAATTATTATCGATTTATTGAATTAATAAGAAGAAGGACGGTCTAGGAGATGCTATTAAAAATCGGATGTTTTTTTAAAACAGAGACAAAGATTATCTGTAAGTGTGCTATCATTTTTGAAACAAACTTGTTTTGCAATCGTAGTGTGAAGTTCGTCATAACATCTTCACAGCAAACTTGTTTTTCAATCGTGGTGTGAAGTTCGTCATAACATTTTCACAGCAAACTTGTTTTGCAATCGTGGTATGAAGTTCGTCATAACATCTTCACAGCAAACTTGTTTTGCAAGTGGGTTGGTCGATTATGCTTTGTTACATTTGCAGGAAGTTCGCTGTAAAGTTACCACATCAAGTTTGTCATGACAAGCTAACAGTGGCGGATCCAGGGAGGCTATCGGACTCCCGGCCCCCCCCCCCCGAGTCAAGCTAAAATTCTTGATTTTATTTAAAATAATTACAACTGTTTTTTCTTAATTTCTCTTTTTTAAAAAAAATAATAAAAACGTTTCAACATTACTTTCTAGTGTTTTTAATCTAGTGTTGTAGTTATAATTTTATGGTTTTGCACAATGTTTTCTGATCGCTTATTATTAAAATGGCTAGTTATAGTTTGAAAGATGAATCTCCAGCAGAAAAGATATTACCAATGAAAAGAAATATAAAGCAAGAACGAAAGCTTAAAGATATAACGGGAAATAGTTCCCATCGAAGTCTGTTGCTGGTGAGATTATGTGCAAATGTCCTCAGTTTTACAAAAAAAAAGCTGTGAACTCATATGAAACAGTTGAAAGAACTGTTCCTAATAACCGAAGAATCCTCTTCAAAGTTTTATCTTAACCTTACCTTCAACATAGACAGTGAACACCAAGATCAGTAATTCCATAGACAAAGTAGATGTGAAACAAAGTTTATTTCACTGTACTATTCTTTCATTATTTTTAAAATAGCTAGAGAAGCCGAGTAGTTTTCAAGGGAATGTAGAAGGTATTTTGATAAATCTCGGCAAAATTCTTTTCATTGCTTGATAAACAGTTTTTATAGTTTCAAGTTAAACATATCTTTCAAAATGGAAAATATATGGGCATTTTAAATTTATTTGAGCATTAAGACATACTTTGAAATAAAAATTATCTATCATAGTTAAAATTGGTCAATGCAGAAAAACTTACTAAATAAGATGAGGTAATGATTAGTATTACAGTAGTATACAGATTGACTGGAAGGGATATAACATGAGATAATTTGTAAGCTGAAGCACTTTTATACTGCTGTAGATTTTTTTATAATGATTCAAATTAAATAAATGATTCCTGTAAAACTGTTATGAAAGAAGTAGAAAGTGGGGAGCAATTCAGTGAGACTGAAGTTTAAAATAAAAATCCCTGCCCCATAATGAAAGTTTTAATGGAAACAGGTTTTCATTGTCTTTTTTTAAAACAAACTACAAATAGAGAGAAAGACATAAAAAAAACAAGTTCAATTCAAAATGAATAGCTTATTTTAGAAACTCATCTAGAGATATCTGTATGTATCTTATAATTGTAAACACATAATTTTGTGCAGAATCTTGTCAACTGCCATTCCATTTTATTGGTTATCATTTATAATGAATAATTTTTTACAGCACAAACATGAAAAGTAACATCACTGCAGTAAGCTTGTTTTCAGTTACTTACAGTGGTTAATCCAGGGGGTCATGGAAATGGGTAATACAGGAAAGTTTTTATGTTACGAAAATCAGTCCTGTAAAGCCATCACCAGACGTTAGTCCATTGCTTCATTCGTTGTCAAATTTGACACTGATCTACAATAAAAATGTACTGTAGGCAATATAAGAATATTGAATAAATGTTACAGTTCAAGTGTACAGTGTTCAAAATAATAATAATAATAAGTGCTCTAAAGCAAAATGACTCTCTATTCTGAAACATGCTAAAGTAAATTTTGTTTACATACAGTGATTGGCGATTTGTTTTTATTTAACAACAACTTTATAAAAGACAATGTAGCCAACGTATATGTCCAATTTTCGAATGTTTTACCAGCTGCATAAATAATTTAAAAGTATCACATTGTTACGTAGGTGGTGAATGATTTCATTACTCTGACAGTACGGAATTGAACAAAACATTTTCATGGGTATTTGTTGTGATTTTGAGGTGGCAGGTCGCGTATTTTAAATGAATGAAATGGTGGAACTTTATAAACACTTATTTATTCTACATTTAGCACGCACATTCATAATACTTTAGCTGATATATACATATTTACAAGATGGCACAGAAGATATGATAACATCGCCATATTGATAGCTTCATAGATTCTATAATAAATGTTAATGTTGCCAATTCTGAATTGTTAATAAAAGAAAGATTAAAGATAGTCTAGACGTTCAATTCAGTTCTTATAGGAAGAATACAATAATTCAAGTTAAATGCTAAATAAAGAAAGTCAAATTGAAGATAGATCATAATCTTGCAGATATGCTAGTGGACGTCTAAATCTTGCAGATCTCCGGATAAGCGGTGAAGACCTCTGCTGTTGGTCGTTGTCTCCTAAATCTCGATCTATAGTTAGCCTGTTCCTTTGAGTAAAAATCCCTTTTCGGCAAGCTTGAAGGCAAAGGTAGATTCCTTTACGCTAATGTTACAAAAGTAATGAAATATTGCATATTGATCAATACAGAATAGCCAATGAGCTTGTTGTTTCCACACACTGCAATATTTACGCTGTGATTCTGTTTTCATGACATTTAATTTCTTACTATATCAAGGTTTTATCATTCTACTCAAAAGGTTATGCCAGTATATTGGTCAAAATTGTTTTTATATCTCAACACATAATCATTCAACAGGTAGGAATCGTAAAGAAATAAACAGCCCAGCAGTGCAAATATCCCTTAGATAACATTAAGCCAGCCTATCTGAAACAGTAGCAAGAAATTGACACGAATGAAGAAAGACTCTAAATTAGTTTATTTAATCTAGGTTACCATATAATTGTGCGAAAATTACTTTGTCATATGGTAAAATCACATGACATGAAACATTTAAACATTACTAGAATGGGCTCATTTAGAGAACTCCCTGGTTACAGAGATAATAGTCACTAAATTCTTTACACATAAGAGAATGAAAATTATTAAACATTGTGGAATTCCAAATTTAACACGTGTGTTTAAAGCATAGGTTATCAATGCAGCCATTTTGAACAGGAAATTTAAATCTCCATCGACAGTTAAAAGCAAATATTCAGGCAGAAAACCCCAAAACAATTTTAAAGTTAATGAGATATTTTTCAAAATAAAAAAGGATAAAGGGAACTCTTATATATCTTTTTTGGCTATTTTATATTAAATTTATTAAACAAATCTTGGTGCAGCCATGTTTAGTTAAATATCAAATTAAAGTAATCTGTCAAATTAACTAATTAACAAATTAACTATTAAAATTAACTGTTTGATTAATTAAACTTAACTATTTACTTAAATAAAATTAAATATTTAATTGATTGTGACGATATCTTCACTAAAGCCTTTTTTATGGCTCATAGTATATGTTAGCAATCTTAATCTAATAAGCTTGTAATTATCTAATAATTATCTTAATTTAAATAAAAGTTATTGTGTCTGTGTATGTATGCTCCACATCTCCTCCTAAACCACTGGACTGATTTCAATCAGACTTTGCATACTTTTTATTTAAGAGAAGAGAAAGTTCAACTAGGGATGACGAATATTTGACGAACTGTTATTTTCTACGTAATATCAAAAAATCACAAATACCCGTGATGAATACTACTGTCAAAAAGGTGTGATTTAATCATTTGTAATTAAAAGTAAAGTGTTTTAATTTTTTTTATTTGATTTTTTAATAAATTTTTCAAAGTTTTAGTTTATAGTTCTATATATTGACAATAGATGGCGCCATGAAAAGTTGCAGTTCTCTAGAACGTGAAACCACAAATACCAACTATTTCTTCCCTCGTATTACGTTTCTCTGTGATTCACATTTTTCTCCCCCCAATCACTTTTTTCCCCAATAGCAGTAGAAACTGCTATTGGTCTTGTACGATTGTCTTTCGGTGAATCATCCCTCTTGTTGCGATATGCGTTTTCGAATGATTGCATCACTTTTGTGATACATGTGACTGAAGACTTATCTATCGGATCGGAGATGACGCAGAAGATCGCCTACACAGCTGATCGCAGTAATGGGTAGATTTCAGTTGAATATGTTGTTACTCGTGTTTTGATAATTTGAAATTATTTCAGGAAAGTTCGCCAGAGCAATTAGGATTATGATAAACGGTTGTACTTCTTTCCAACAATTGTTTTCATGTGTAGTCGGGTACTTAATTTCATTCTCTTAATATTTTTTAGATTGGACACAGGTGTAATTTGAATATAAATTCATTCTAATATGGAGATGCATGAGAATGATCCTTAATAATTTATATTTCTGAAAAAGATCAGATTGAAAATATATTAGAAAAAACTATATTATGCTGAATTGTGTATAGTTTTTCCATTATCTTATTATTAGCACTAAAAATTGTTGTTCTTGTGCATGTTTTTTTTTAAATTAATAAATACATTATTGAATCTCAAATACAGATTAACTTACTCTTTCATGCAGGCTTATTTTTCCCATTTGCTTAACTTTTACTAATAAACTTTATTTAAAACTTTTTCGTAAAAATTAAAAAGAAATCTCATTTTTTTCAGTTTAAAAGTTATTAATAAATGTTATTCCAAAAGCTGCCTGGGGCAACTGCACTAAACAAATATAAGTTGTTAATATAAAGTTGTATCAAAATAACTGAAATAGAATTACACTTTTTCATGAATGCAATTTTTAATTGTAAATTTTTTAAGGAGATTATCATTTTCATTACTAAGGATATTAAAGCTTTATCCATGATCAATTTAAGGTCAATTATTTTGCACAAATCCTATAATAAATAATATGCCCAACTACATATGAAAACATTTGCTGGAAAATAATCATTATACAGATAAATCAATTCTTCCCCTTGAAGAATAGAAAAACACATGAGTCTTCAATGAAGTACCTAATCATTTTTAAATACAAAAGTAAATAATTTCAAAAAATATAACCATATATCATCGATATATTAATACGTGAAGAAAAAACTTTGTACCCCCTTTTAAAGCACATTGCGAGCACGAAGGAGTGCGAGATTTGGCATAGTTAATGTTCATATGGAGAAGGAGTGCAGAAAGATAAAATTTATGTATAATATGTGTTACAAATACATTAAATTAATTAAAATAAAACATTCATTGTTTACATTCACACACTATAAAAAATTAGCGGAGTGAATGATTTGTAATTGATTTAATCCCCCTGCAGTGAAATCCACTCCAAGAGGGAGTTTATTTAGATTATTTATAAAAAAAACTCTTTGGAGTGAAATACAAAATGCGGATGATTTAAATCTGTCAATGTCAAACACATATTAGTCTGTGGTCAAACAGTCACACAGAGTAGAGATTATCGCGAAAGAACTTATATATAATATGTATTACAAATACATTAAACTAAACGAAATAAAACATGCATTGTTTACTTTGTATCAACATTGTATATTTTTTCAAATAGATATCAATATATAGATTGCTCAATATAAATCTGTTGTAAAAAGAAAAATGTGTAGCAGCAATAGAATAAAATTCAAAATTCATTCGTAATAGAACAAAATTCAAAAAAAAATAAATATGCAATGATTATAGAGGTATAATTTTTGACAAAAGAACCTCAATAACGTTCAAACTTAAAAATTTAATGAACTGCGGTCAAATTTCGACCGCTGGTCGACATCTAGTAATCATTATTGCTCTGGAAAACTATTTAGTTTACTTTTAGAAGAAAACTATTTAGAAGTAATTTCAAATCATAATCAAAACATGACACGATGAGCAACAGATGTACAGATGGTAGTATTTAATAAAATAATATAAACAGATATTCATGTATTGAACATTTCCTCATTTTTTCAGTTAAAAGTTTTCTGAGGCAACTGAAGTAAACAAATATAAAGTTGTATAAAAATAACTGAAATATAATTACACTTCACATGAATGCCAATTTTTTAATGGTAAATTTCTTAAGGAAATTATTCTTTTCATTAGTAAGGATATTAAGCTTTATCCATGATCAATTTAAGGACAATTATTTTGCATGAATCTTACAATAAATAATATGCCCAACTACATATGAAAACATTTGTTGTAAAATAGTCATAGATAAAGTATCG
>BGPR01008764.1:0-15984 GCA_013235015.1 Araneus ventricosus | reverse complement strand
TTAAGTACTTAATCATTTTTAAATACAGAAATAAATAATTTCAAGAAGTATAACCATATATTACAATCCTAATTGTCCTGGCAATCTATTTAGTTAACTACTTTTAGAAGCAAACTATTTAAAGGTAATTTCAAATCATTATCAAAACATGACATGATGAACAACAGATGGTAGTATTAAATATTATTATATTTAATAAAATAATATTAACAGATATTTATTTATTGAGAATTTTTTCAATGTAAAAGTTAATAATAAATATTATTCAAAAAGTTTTCTGAGGCAACTGCACTAAACAAATATAAAGTTGAATCAGAGTAACTGAAATAGAATTATACTTTTACGTGAATATGATCTTTAATTGTAGATTTACATTTTCATTAGTAAGGATATTTAGCTTTACTGATTCATGGTCAGTTATTTTTTATAAATACTATATAGATATTCGCTGTGAAAACTGTTATGTCAATTTAAAAACGGAAATTTTTATAAAATGCCAGATTGCTTTAGTTTTAAGATGCAAAAAATACCTTACCTTATATTTTAACAAATAGACTTGAAAATCTATACCCACAATGTCTTAAAAAATACTCTTTATAAATTATCAATATATATTATTTGCCAATGCATAGAAATTTAACTGTTCATCACTTTTAAAAGCACATAATACAATCCATAAAAGGAACACATGTTCACATTCTTAACTCAAGTTAAGATTGAGTAAACAGATGAATAAATACTTAATATGTTATGTTAAAATATCCAGCTGATTAGCAGTTTACCACGGGTTTCATGAAAAATATATTTGGAGAAATGATTCTCAAGCAATGTTGATGCTTTGTAAATGAAGAATTTTTGTAGCATGTACTCACCATTATTGCATGTATATGCATAAATAGGTATAATGTTGAAAATAAACAAAAAACACAGTTAAATGGAAAACAGCATATTTTATTACTTAGCAAAGCATACAAATGAAATTTCTAGTTGTAAAATTGCTCTACTATGTAAAAAAGATCCATTAAAACAAAAATAATAATTTCAATAGCTTAATGAACTTTTAAGACTTCAATGGCAATTAAATAGAAAAGAAGACTGAACTTAAATTTGAAAAGTAAAATTTAAATTTTCATTTTACGATTGTTTTTCCTTTTCCTAAAACTTAGTGTTAGAAAAAATGTATAGCAATCTGGGAATTCCAAATTTCATTCTGCTTCTTTAAAATAGCAGGTTCATAAATTTGTATGATGGGTAAGACTTAAGTTTGATGTGCGGTTTCCTGCCAAGTTGGCAAAAATCACACCAACTATGAAATACTCGCTAAAAGTCCGCCATATTTTCATTAAAGAGTTGCAATGAAATAACTAACGTGCACCACATTTGGCGAGAAATCGGCAGAAAAAAATTCAACTTTGGCGAACGCACATTAAACTTAAGTCTAGCCGTATGATGAAATAAAATATCCTGAATTTTTATCATACACATAGAATTAAATATAGATATTTTGAATAAAAATATAAATAAAAAAAGCATAATGAATAGAAAACACAGTTGTAAAATTTCCAGATGAAGCCAATATTTTAATATAGGGAACTTCAATTTCTTTAATATCCTTTTTTAAAAAAGCCAATTATTAAATTTAAATTTTCTTTGGTAAGCAACTTCAATATAATTTGATAAAGCAAGCATACATATAGAAAAGTTCAATAATTATGAAACATTTAAAGAAATTATTCAGAAAAAAATACTATTAGCTGAGTGAAATATAGTAATATGAAAAAATTATACAGAGATACATCCAGCTATTTCAAGAAAATCTATTACAAATGTAAGGCAATTAGAAAAATGCCCTTACAAATGAACAGATCATCTTGTTAGCTTGATTTAAATAATGTTTTCTTCTTTCTCCATACCTAATCTCCGAGTTTCTAAACCAAAGCAAGCTGAACAATATAAAATAAATACACACCATCTATTTTTATAGTAGAAAAAAGTTATTCAAAAATGCAAATATTTCCATTTAAAAAGTATTTATCAAACAAAACATTTATACACAGGGAATACTTATGCTGTCTGCTGGTAACTAAACTTTTCATTCTTAGTACACTAGTATTATTACCAACTCATCCTTATTATCAACTCAATTTCAAATAATGAAAGCAATTCTGATCATCCTATTGCATGTTACTCAGTGTAAATAGATTCTAAAACAATTTTTTTTTCTTCCAAGCAAGTGCAGTTTACAAAACAAGTATATATACGAGAAGAAAAAAAATATGCAACTGAACTAAACTCTCGAGAGTTTAGTTCAGTTGCATATTTTCAGAACGAAGATCTTAATTCTGTTTAGTTTTTTGGGGAAAACCATACAATTTTTACTTGCAGTTATATAAAAACATAAATGCAGTTATATTTGAAATACTTCAGTTGTGAAGCAATTCTTACTTAGTTACAATATAATATTACACACACAATTTATAAATCTGCCAAACTGACTCATATAATATAGGTATAATAATGTACAATAATCTATGCTTTCTCCTAAAGTATCTTTCATTAAAATTGCATATGCAAAACATACAGTTATCAACTACTACCACTATTACAACATGGGAATTGCCTAATTTTATAACAACGACATGGAAATCTACAATTGCAAGTCTTTATGAACCTATCATAAGCATGGAAATTTAACTGCACATCACTTTAAAAGTATATACTTTCCGCAAAATAAACATAAGTTTACATTCCAAACTCAAGCGAAGAATTGCAGTATGTTTCGTTGATCAGACTATTAGTTCACAAAAAATTTTAATGTATATATACACTTGAATAAAAAAAGAATCCTTGGTGTTTTTTTTAACTAACTGTTATTTGCTCATTTCATCACTTTAAATCTGAATAATAATATATAAATCGGCAAAAAGAAAAAAAAGAAGGATCGCCAATCAAAAATATGTTTGATCTCGCAAGCTACATAATTAATTCCAAAGTAAACAGAGAGCACATAGCAAGTTACGCTATCAGTAATTTTTTTAAAAAGTATATATACCATGTGTTACAAACAAAAATATATTCATTGCAGAAGAATCAATTAAAAAAAACTATTTCCATGCAACTCAAAAATCAAGTACTTCGAGTTACGAGAACACATAACATAGCATCGGAAGCGATTTTGATCCTGGTATTATCGAATTGCTTAGCTCTTCACTACAAAGTGTCAGAAACTGTGAAGTAGCAATAGGCAGGCTAAAAACTGTGAAGTAGCAATACGAAGGTTAAAAACTGTGAAGTAGCAATATGGATGTTGTTAAAAGACAAGAACTGTGACGTCGAAGGTCATCTTCAGATTCAGTGCAGTGATTGATTACTATTGTGACCCCCACTAAGGCGTTCTAAACACCCCCTTCAAAAGAATTTTTGCAGGCGCCATCTCTTGACACTATAAAGAACTAAACATTAAAACTATATAGAATGCGTATATTAAAAAGAAATAATAATTTTTATTTAAATTTTTTAGAACACTTTACTTATATTTAATAAGATTTTTTTTGAAAATTAAAGGTGTGATTGAAATAACAGTTATTTGGCATAGATATTTAAAAATAGCAATAGCAAAAATATTTATTACTCAAAAAATCGTGGATTATGCATCCCTAAGTTCAACTTCAACTTTTCAAAAAGCAAAAGTTACTTAAAATTTCAGTTAATTAAAAATTAAGTAAGGCGTTTTTCCGCGATATCTTTGGAAAATATTATCTCACGAAACTATTTTTACACCTTATTAATTTTTTAAAAAATTAGCATTTCAATGACAAAAATTTCATTTCTATGCTATAAGCAAAGCCTGTGAACCGCACGCTTAGCTGTAACTGTGGCGCGCTTTGTTTATGTCCGGAATCGAATGCTTGTAACTTGTGGTTGCTGTGTGTGCGTCAATAAATGTCATTTGTGTTAAAAAGCTGCCTAGTTAAATAACGCCTCAACACGCAAGCAATACATGGTGGCAGCGGTTAATTATTTTTGAAGTTCGCGAACATTTTATTGCTAAAAACATCGTCGGACGAAGTTCGGTAGAACGAAAACGGAAGTAGCTATGGCAGCGTTGCATATAAATCCTCCGGAGAACTTTACGTTTTCAACGCCTTGCAACTGGTCAAAATGGAAGATGAGATTCGAAAGATATCGGATTGCTTCCGGATTATCGACCAAAACAGGAAATGAACAAGTAAATTCTTTACTCTATATTATGGGAGAACAAGCAGAGGATATTTTTAGTTCTTTCCCAGATAGCAAAGAAAGCTTGCCTAAAAGGTTTTGGAAACCTTGTCTTCGGCAAGGGTAAAGGGTTGTCACAAAGGTTTCCATGACAAGGGTTGAACCTTTCGGCAAGGTAAGAGGAAAGGTTCGCTAGTCAACAAGAATCAAGGTTTTCTGTAAGATTTTTAGTAAGATTTCCCCAAGCTTTTATTACAAGCTTGTTTCAGGCTTTCCTCAAGCTTGTTTCAGGCCTTTCAAAAGGTTGTTAAGAGCCCTTCTTCAGCAGACAAAATAGAAACCCCTTCCCCGTCCGTACTCCTACAGAAGGGTCCAGCCCCTCTTTTTTCACCCCCTCTTCAAAGCCGTACTCCTACAGAGGGGTCCAACCCCCTTTCCCCCTTTTTTTGACGTCATCTTGGAGTTATCTGGAATGTAAATTAATTAGAAATCTTAATTAATCAAATCTTAATTATTAATTTCAATAATATAATTTTTAATTGAACTTACTTGTACAATTAGATTGTAGGTTGTGACAAAAACTCAAATTCCTCCAAGCCGGGGATAGAACCCGCGTTCCTATACTTGGAGGTCAAACGCAATAACCACTATACCGGACGGGGCTACATACGATTGGAGAGGTGGTTAATAAAAAGCTTTCTTACGTCAATTTTGCGGGAATGGTTTCCGAAACGGTTTGTGCGGAAATACTTTCTCAGACTTGTCGTTCAAACCTTGTCGGTGAGGTAGTTCATGAAAAGCTTTCCTACGTAAACCTAACGGCAATGGTTTCCGAAACGGTTTACGCGGAAATGCTTTCGCGGACAGCCTATGGAAAGTGAAATGGCAACCTTCTATGCTATCTGGGTTCGGTTTATCCGAAACGGAACAAGATGACTTTGATATTGTGTTGAAAAAGTTTAATGATCATTTTGTTGTTAAGAAAAATACTATTTTTGAACGTGCACAGTTCAATAAACGTGTACAGCTCGATGGTGAATCAGTCAATACGTTTATAACCGCTTTGTATACATTGTCAGAACACTGTGGATATGGTGTATTACACGACGAACTCATTAGGGATAGAATTGTGGTTGGCATACGCGACAAGAATCTAAGTGAAAAGTTGGAGTTGGACTCCGACCTTACTTTGACAAAAGTGATTGAAAGGGTTCGACTCAGTGAAGTAGTCAAAGAACAACAGGAAAAACTGATCGAAAAGGACAGTGCATTCGTTAACGCTATCTCGCCAAATAAACCGGCAAAATTTCTGAAACAGAAACCAAGCTCGGGGGCAAGGAAACAAAATGTGAAACCCGATTTCCATAGGAAAAATAATGAAAATTAATCCCGCTTGCATGGAAAATGTAAATGGTGCGGTAAACAAAGACATGATAAAAGATTGTGTCCCGCTAGGGATGCCAGATGCAGACAATGTTCAAAAATAAGACACTATGCGAACGTTTGCATTACCAAATCCCAAACAGGATGTTCTGAAGTGGCATATTTAGGTGTAGTACAGCTCGAGAGTAAAGACAATACTAACATGGATTGGACAGTTACGGTTCAAGTAAACCATAAAAACATTAAATTTAAAATCGATAGTGGAGCTGATCACACTATTGCCTACAAATGTTTTTCAGAATGTGTTCCAAAATGCTAAATTAGAACCACCTGATAAAATTCTATGTGATCCAGATAGAAATCCATTGAAAACACTTGGGAAATTCAAGACAAATATTGAATACAAGGGAAAGAGATGCACTGAAGAAATCTATGTGATTTCCAATCTTCAAACGTGTCTTGTTGGCAAACCTGCACTGTTTTCTCTTGGCTTGGGTCCAAATTTGAATTCTATTTGCCAGATTTCTGCAGCTGATCCAAAAGCTAAATTTCCAGAACTTTTCAAAGGACTTGGGGTAATGAAGGGATGCTATTCTATCAAATTGAAACCAGGAGCTATCCCATTTGCTATCACTTCCCCCAGACGTGTGCCGATTCCTCTTTTAAAGCAAACTAAAGCTGAATTAGAAAGAATGGTGGAGGAAAAGGTTATCACACCTGTCTTAAAACCGACAGAATGGTGTGCACCGGTAGTAGTCGCACCAAAAAGTGATGGTAATGTAAGGATCTGTGTAGACCTGATAGAACTCAACAAAAATGTTATGCGGGACTGCGCCCATTACCCAAGGCAGAATACTTTTTAAATCTCTTGACTGGAGCCAACATTTTTTCGAAACTGGATGCTAATTCTGGTTTCTGGCAAATTCCTCTGGATAAAAAGTCATCCTATCTCACCACATTTATCACCCCATTTGGTAGGTTTAGATTCCAAAGATTGCCTTTCGGTACCTCCTCTGCTCCAGAGCACTTCCAAAGAAGGATGTCTCAAATGTTAGAAGGTATACCTGGAACAATTTGTCACATGGATGATATTTTAATATGGGGATCTACTCAAGAAGAACATGACCAACGACTCACAGAAGTCTGCAAGAGATTAAAGAACTCTGGTATGACATTAAATGCAAAGAAATGTATTTTCTCTCAGACATCTATTAAATTTTTAGGTCATATAATAGATGGACAAGGAATTCACCCGGATGCTGTTAAAATTGCTGCGATAGAAAATTATCAGCCGCCAACGAATAAAAAGGAACTGAAGCAACTATTGGGCATGGCTAACTATTTAGCAAGATGCGTTCCTAACTATTCGGATATACTTTTCCCTCTGACTTCTATGCTAAGCAATAAAATGACTTTTGTGTGGGAAGCGCCACAAGAAGCAGCTTTTCAGAAAATGAAGAAAATACTGTCCTCAGATCCTATGCTAATGATCTTTGATCCAGGGAAAGAAACTACAGTTACCACAGATGCTTCATCGTATGGCTTAGGAGCTACAATTTGCCAAAAGCAAGCTGATGGAAGAAGATCGGTAATAGCCTATGCATCTAGGACTTTGACCCCAACGGAAAGTCGTTATGCACAAATTGAAAAGGAAGCCCTTGCTGTCGCGTGGGGACGCGAAAAATTTAGAGATTATCTGACAGGAATGCATTTTAAAATAGAGACAGACCACAAACCTCTCATTCCAATGTTTTCCAAGAAAAATTTAGATAACTTGACTCCACTATTACAGAGGATCAAGTTGCGAATGATGAAGTTTTCTTATACAATTGTACATATTCCAGGAAAGGAATTGTTCGCCGCAGATGCATTTTCAAGAAACCCTCAGAAAGTTCCCTACAAAAGAGAAGAATTGGAAGCCGAAATTGATGCGTTCATTCAAATGATTACAAGTTCTCTTCCAGCATCATCTCGCAGATTAGATGAACTAAGAGTTGCACAGCTGAAAGATGAGACTTGCCAGAAACTTACTGATTATGTACTGAAAGGATGGCCGTCAAAGAAAGAAGTTGATACACTATGTGCACCATATTGGCAAAACCGTTATGAAATATCAGTTCGAGATGAACTGTTGATGAAAGGCTGCAGAATCATCATTCCAAAGTCGCATCAAGCTGAAGTGCTGAATCAAATTCAGGAAGGTCACCTGGGCATTACCAAATGTAGAGCTCGAGCCAGATGCTCTGTGTACTGGCCGGGAATAAGCAAAGTAATTGAAGAGAAAATAAAGAGCTGCACTGCATGTATACAAGAGTCAAGTAATCGCCATCAGCCCTTAATTCCAACTTCATTTCCAGAGAGACCTTGGGAAGTTTTAGGTCTTGATCTTTTTAAATACAAGAATTCATGGTACCTTCTGATTTCAGATTACTACTCTAGATGCCCTGAAATTGCCAGGCTTGACAGACTGACTTCTGCTGAAATTATAAATCATTGCAAATCAATCTTTTCATGTCATAGAATCCCAGATGTTGTCCGTTCAGACAACGGTTCACAATTTGATCCAGTAAAGACTGTATAATTCAAGGATTTTGCAAAAAGTTATGGCTTTACACACATATCAAGTAGCCCCAAATTTTCTCAAAGCAACGGGCTAATAGAAGCAGCAGTGAGAGCAGTCAAAGCTCGCATAAAGAAATATAGAGATCTTTATCTTGCATTAATGGCCTATCGCGCAACTCCTTTAGAGAATGGTTTTAGCCCTTCGGAATTGCTTATGGGTAGGAGAATCAACACTACCCTTCCTGTTGCTAAGATCCACCTACAGCCATACTCAGTGAACAAGAAAGTTCTCGAGGCTAAAGAGGAGAGACGAATAGAAGGCCAGAAAATGAACTATGATAAACATCACGGTGTTAGAAATCTTGATGAATTAGATCCAGGTCAGAATGTGTGGATTACTGATAGAAGGGTAACTGGGAAAGTTCTGCAAAAGACGCCTTACCCAAGATCATACTTAGTTCAGTCCGGCAGACGTGTTTATAGAAGGAACCGAAAGCACCTGATTCCCTCACCAGATTTTCATCCAGAACCTGAGCCAGAGGACGACTCAGATGTCACGGGATACCAACACTCTCATGCCGATGCCGATCCAGGATGTCCGCCTCTGATGTCATCACCTAAGTCTCCAAAGACTTACCCTGAAAGAGCTAGCTCATCTGCAAAAGCATCTCCTGATCCCTATGTGACCAGAATTGGTAGGACTCTCCGACCTCCTGAGAGACTTGACCTTTAAATTACAAGGGAAGGGATAAGCAAAGCCTGTGAACCGCACGCTTAGCTGTAACTGTAGCGCGCTTTGTTTATGTCCGGAATCGAATGCTTGTAACTTGTGGTTGTTGTGCGTGCGTCAATAAATGTCATTTGTGTTAAAAAGCTGCCTAGTTACATAACGCCTCAACACGCAAAAAATACAATTTCCATACAATTTGTTTCTCTCATTTTAATATTTTTTCAAAATTAATTTTATACAGAATTCGCAACAATATTCTTTATTGTTGAAGAACAAGAATAATACTAATATATATAGTTGCCAGAATACATTCACAGAATTCTTGACGAATGTTATAAAAAAATTTGTAAAAGTAGACAAGTAACAATTTATACCAGGACCAACTAATGATTGATTTATTTTCCTTCTTTAAATTAATGAATAATTAACTAGTTAATTTCATTGTTTCACAATATTCATTGAAACCTTTCTTTTACTTCAGTAATTGTTAACAAAATTTGAAGTACCTATATAACAAACAATAATTTATAAAGAAAACGGCTTTCTTGAAAAAATATTTTTTTCAATTGATATTCTCATTTTAATTAAAAACGTTTCAGATCAGAAAAGGAATTTGTGTATTATAATTTTTATGCAATAGTAGTTTTTACATTAAAAATATTAGACATGAAAGCATTTTAATTTTGAGCAAAACCAGGTATATCAGCTTGTTTACCATATAAAAAGTGGAAGTGTATGCGGCAGATGGAAGCTCATAACTTCTAAGTAATTCTTGCTGTCAAAAAACTTTCAGTATAAAAGTTGTTCGTTATGATTAGGTGATAATTTGCCTAATTGAAAGTTTCTTTCTATCTTCAATCGTAACAGAGTAATGGGGAAATGATAAATGGGGGAAGGGATTGAAAATGGCAGTTTAGCTCATAACTTCTAAAAAATTGTAGCTATCAAAAAAAAGTTTCAACACAAAAGTTGTTTACTATGAAGAGGCAATAATTCTCCTATTCTGAGTTTTCATTCTATCTTCAATCGTTAAGAAATTATGGGAAAATGAAATTTTCAGTCTCCCACCATTTCCACCCCCTTTTAGCTGATTAGCCCATCTACAAACTCGGCCGATATTTTGGCCGACCTTAAGACATATCCCTCGCCAGTTAAAATCTAATCAAAATTTCTCTAGTTATCGTGTTCACAAGATAATATGGGTAAAAGCGTTATATATATATACGTCTCTACTAATAAAAATATAGAAAAGAACATTTCGTCCTCTATTCTCATAAGGCTTAGAGCTGCAAGAATGAAAGATTTTGGAAGAGACTGCAAATGACGAGAGCTTTCCAACAAGGGTAACATGCATAGGTTAAAACGTACTTTAAGTTAGGGGGATTGGAGGTGGAGGGTAGGAAAATCACTTCTCAGCTCATAACTCCTAAGCAATTGTAGCTATCGAAAAAGTTTAAATTGAAAAATTGTTCGTCATGATAAGGTAATAATTCGCCTAATTTGAATTTTCTTTCTATTTACAATTGTAAAGGAATTACGGGAAAATGAAAATTTCCACCCCCACCAGTTCCACCCCCTTTGAGATGGATAGCCCATCTACGAACTCGACCGAGGTTTTCACTATCCGTACAACATATCCCATGCTGGTTAAATTTAAATCAAAATTACTCCAGTTATCGTGTTCACAAGATAACATGGGAAAAAGCGTTATATATATAGACAATATTTGGCTTAATCTTCTTTTATTCAGACATTGAGGATATTAGGTTATTTCTTCATAGATAAAGGATTCAGTTTTTACGTAGCTCCATGACCAATATTCAAAAGGTTACGCCTGAGCGGAGCGTTGTTGTTGTACGCTTACATGCTGGCGTGAAAAAAGGGCAGATAGGAATGCGCACAAAGTTTAAGTACCCAGAAAAGGGAATTTCCCCGGAAAAGGCACGTGACTAGAGAAGAAAGTTGTAGTGCGCTTATTACGATAGAAGTAGAAGTAATTAAAATGAGGTGTCGTTAGAAGTGATTTAGGAATTAAAGAAGTTAAAAAATTAATATATATATATATATATATATATAACTTTTTAACGAAGGGTGGTTTTGGGTTCTAGGGGTCATGATCGGTGAAGATATACAGAAATTTTCCGAAAGTCGTGTCATGAAAACCATTGCAATAGGTAGACTTCCTATAAGGAATCTACCTAATAGGACGGTTGATAAATTGATAATAATCAGGATTGTAGTCTTCACTAAAGGAAGGCTTCGAAGTTGAAGTTGGAGCATTGGATATTACTTCTTCCTTTTGAATTGCAGATTTCTGCATTTGATTGATGTGACGCTTAACTTCTTTTCCTTCATCTAACTTTACGATGTAATGTAGATGACCAAGTTTTTGAGTTACGACTCCGAGTTTCCAACTAAGTTTATTGTTGACGAAAAACTTTGTTCGTACTCTCTCTCCCATTTGAATTATACGAGTACGAGGCTTGATCTTTTGTTCAGATGTCATTTCGTAGTGTGGGAACATTGCATCCAATTTGATTCGAATCTTGCGATTTAAATACATTTCTGCCGGTGACTTGCCATTTGCTAAAGGAGTAGCTCGATATCGAAAAAGAATTCTTTGAACTTTTAAGTGTATGGGAAGATTTTTAGAAGTCATCAACTTTATCTTTCAAAGTCTGAACATTACGCTCGGCAAGTCCGTTTGTTGCCGGATGGCCAGGTGCGATAAATTTTTGTTTTATTCCATTCGTACAGCAGAAATATTTGAATTCTCCATTAATAAAAATCGAGGCATTATCAGAAACCATAACTAAAGGATATCCATGCGTTGCAAAAATTTCATTAAATAATTTCATGGTAATTTCCGAATTGGGTGATCTTTGCTACACTTTAATTTCTACCCATCGAGATTTTGCATCTACAACAATTTGGTAATGAAATCCTTGAAAGGGCCCTGCATAATCGATATGATTTCGATTTCAATTGTTAATTGGTAAATCCCAGTGATGAAGGAGTACCTTGGCAGGACTGTGTTTTACTGAAGAGCAATCTTTGCAAGATTTGACCAAGTTTTCTATATCTTTGTCGATATTCTTCCATATACAGTAGCGTCGCGCTAACTGCTTCATTTTCGTTATTCCAATATGTGTTGAATGTAACTCATTCAAAACCGTAGGTTGAAGAGTTTTTGGTATTACAATACGATTATTCCTAAATAAAATGCCGCTATCTAAAATGTAATCACTGTTAATTGGACTTGATAAAAGTCCTCGTTTGATCTGTGCCAACTCCTAATCTTTTTCTGTTTCTTGTATAATAGCATCTGCAGTTAGACTTTCACTTGATATTTCGAAAACAGCTGATGCGCAGACTTGATGTACTTCATCATTTATAGATACGTCTGCAGATATGCAATTCTGGTTAACAGGAGCTCTAGATAAGCAATCCACGTTTTGGTTTTCCGATCCTTTTCGGAATTTAACTGTGTAATCAAATCCTGCTAAAAAGGAAGCATAGCGCAGAAGTCGAGCCGATGTCATTTTTGGAAAGCCAGTTTTAGGGTGGAATATTCTGGATAAAGGCTGGTTATAATTGATGAAATGGGAAACTCCAAAAATAATTGCTAGGGCTTCTCTATCAAGTTGAGAGTAATTTCTTTCAGCCTCTGTTAGGGAACGGGAAGCGAAAGCGACTGGTTTTTCTACATTGTCGACGATGTGCGATAATACAGCTGCAACTCCCACTGGGCTAGCATCTGTCGCTAACGTAACAGGTAATTCTGGATCGAAGGGTACTAGTACTCTGTCACTGGATATTTCCTCTTTGAGCTTAAGAAAAGCTTGTTGACATTCCTTATTCCTGTAAAATTTCTGATTTTTACGAAGGACTTTACGTAAGGGATAGGTAATAGTAGAAACATCTGGTATGAATCTAGAATAGTAAGTAACCATACCTAAAAATTGTCGAAGTTCTTGAACATTTCTTGGTTGTTGCATTCGGATGATAGCTTCAACTTTTCATGGTGATCTTGAAATCTTGTTGTTTGCTACTACATGGCCTAGATTTTTTTTGCCTCATGGTTTAGATTCTTGTTTGAAAAAATGTACATTTATTGATGTTCAAGTGTAAGTCATTCTCACGTAACCTTTCTAGACAAGCAAAAAGGTTCTTAGAACATTTATCTTTAGTTTTACCATGAACCACAATGTCATCGAAATAAGCTATAGTTTTGGGTAAACCATTAAGAATTTGATCGATTATCTGATTAAACTCTGCCGGAGCAGTTTTAATTCCAAAACTCAACCTGTTCATATTATATGTTCCTCGATGCTTTGAAATTTTTTGGATAAAACTGCTCTCTTCATCAGTCTGTAAATGAAGATACGCCTTAGATAAATCCAATTTGCAGAAATATTTGGAATCTCTAAGACTATTTAGAACTTCATCGATTTTCTTTATTGGATAGTTTATGTTCATAAGTAGATCGTTAACTCCAGCTTTATAATCTACGCAAAGTCTAACTGTTCCATCTCCCTTAGGAATTACAACTAAAGGTGATCCTCAATCACTTGTAATTGATTTGGATATTATTCCAGCTGCTTCGAGAGAATCAAGTTCGTTATCAACCTTTTCCCTTAATGCATAAGGTACATTTCGTTTTGGAGTGTAACTAGGTTTAACTCCATCACGTAATTTTAGTTTGATAGTGAAATTAGGTACACAACCGACTTTTTGTTCGAATACTTCTGAAAAATGCTTTTCAATATCAGTGATGTTTTGGATCGAAAATATTTCATTTTGAATGTCGTTATCTGTGTTTGGATCTATTTAATTTAGATTAATTTTTAAATGTCTGACCCAGACTCTTCCTAATAAAGGATCAAATCCATCAGGTACTATATACAAATCCTCAAAGGATAAGTGACCCTTTGTTCCACTTTAACTCGCACTTTACCGAGAGGTACGAATACATTCTCAGTATAGGATCGGAATGCGATTCCGGTTGGTTCAAGTTGTCTTTTTATACCTAATCTTTTAAATTGATTGTCCTGTATGAGCGTATAACATGCGCCCATATCAACTTCGAACTTTTGATAACGATTTTCTATTTTGACCGAAATAAAATATTTCATCGCATCTGCTGTGGATTTTGAAGTGCGGTTATCGTAAATATCAACGATTGCATTTACACCAATGTCTTGATACGTTTTCACATGGTTAGTTGCTAGTTTTGGACTATTTGATCTGTTAGCATTTAATAACGTTTTGATGCAGACCTTTTGTACATGTACAGTAGATTTGCATGCTCTACATTTCAAATGGTTTGGATTTGATCGACATTCTCTTGATAAATGAGAATTGTTTCCATAGCGCAGGCACAAATTATTTATACCAAGTTTTTGGAAATCAAGGAAAGGTTTTTTAGTTTTCCTACGATAATTTGATGCTAAATCCTTCTGATTTGTGGTTTGATTTCTAAGGAATGTTTTTACGTTTCTAGACTCCCGATTACGTTTTGCGATTTTGTTGATATTCTTCAAATCTGTCGGAAAACCCTGCGACGGTCTATTTTTGACGTTTCAAGCGCAATAGCTTTATCGACAATGTCATTAAAATAAGTTAATTCAGATTATAATATCTGTTCTTTTATCCAACTGTCCTTAATACCGCGAATAAATTGAGCTCTTAGAAAAATATCAGCTACTGATACGTTTTTATTGCATTCACAAGCAACATTAAATTCACATTCCGCAATATCACGTCGCAAATCAGCCACATAATCCGAAATGGAACTGTCCTGTTTTTGATAAGTCGATAAAAAGTAATGCTGTGAAACTAAACAGCTTCTCTTTGGTCCTAAATGATTTTCTAACACTTTAAGTAAGTCATCATACGGCAATTCGTTAGGAGCTTTTCGCGCAATTAAAGCCGCCAACATGTTGTAATGGAGTCAATTCACGGTCACGTGACAAGTTAAGCTGCGCATGTCATCTAAGCACTAATACGCGCCACTTATGCCGATGTGTCTGCCGTTAACATCTTCTGCCACGCTACGAAGCGGAATCTTTATTTACGTTTTAGTTGCTTAACTTTTCAGACTTATTTCTTTCCATATTTGAATCAAAATGAGATACTGTTGTGTAATTGGATGCTTTAATGCTGAAGCCAAAACTGATTGCCAAGTTTCCTCTCAAGAATTCACAATTATTACAAGTTTGGTTGAAGAATATTGGAAGACAAGGTTTTATGCCTTCTTCAACCTCAACGTACTTAACGCTACGGAGAGACACTCAAAAGATGCGCAGAATGGTCGAAATTTCGTTTGTCGCGGTCATTTTTTACTTGTCACGTGACCGTGAATTGACTCCATTCGATGCGCCGATAGAATTGAGTAATATTTGAGCACATTTATCTTTATCTTGAAAAACATCTTTCATCATTAAGTAATTTTCGAAACTGTTAATCCTGAGAATGTTAATTACGGAAGTTAATTATTGATAGGTGCCAAAGGTTAGATTTAGATTTATTTTTCAATTATGAAGTGTATACTGAAAAAATGATACACAAACAATATACAATTTGCTGTACCTAAGAATGCACCTACCTTTACTGTCTATTGGACGAAGATGCAGGCATAGCTGAAAACATTTTTATACATTGCGTTGAACAAAACAATTTAAATATTAAAGAAAAACAAAGTTTTAAAATTTAAATATTTTTTATTAACAATTTTATGAATATTAAATTGTCAATACTTTTAAGATAAGAATATTAAAATAACAAACTTTACTGTTGATGCACACAACATAATATAATTTATGAAATCACACAATGATACAACAGATAGTGTATATATATATTCATATTTAGCAATATTCTTTACAAATTAGTAAATGCAAAAACGAATACCTTCCATAACGGCCATTATGAAATTCAAAATATGCTGATCAAGAGATAAGACAGTTTTACAATGAAGTGCCCTTGTATGAACTGAACTGATTTTATTCATTATATTCAATGTTCACATGTAATATTCTGTGTCACGAAAAGGGATATTGAATCAGTATAACACACTTGAAGTTTTTTTT
>BGPR01008763.1:22583-61562 GCA_013235015.1 Araneus ventricosus | reverse complement strand
TGTTAAATTAACGAGACTTAATTGGTCACAATACTTCACATAATCACCTGCTAAAGGGCGAACCACCGCCGAGTGCGCTTCATGTGCCACCATTTTATCCAATAAAACATATATTTAGTGAATGTCCCACATTGTAATTTTTAGAATTAAATATTTTAATAACTCGAGTCCTGATTTTAAAGACTTGCTGGGTGATGTCCCAGTTTTAAAATATTTGTTCTTTCTCATGATATTGGTCTTTATCTATTTTGATTAGTGTCTTCTGGTTTTCTATTTTTTTTTGCATTTGTTTGCCTATTTGAAGTTGATTACTAAATCTACTTTATTCTCTACCTTGTGTTTGGATTGCGAATGGTCGACCTGGCTTTTTGCGCCATTAAACTCCAATCAATAACCATGAAAGGGTCGGGTACCATTGATAACCTTCTTGCTCTGAAACAGACACTGTAGGCTCTTCTTTACCGGAGAGAAAGCATTTATGGCTGATAATTTACGATAGAAAAGTCGACCGACCTGGAGGTACGGAATTTTAAAAAGACATTGATCTTGAGGATGGAAACCACCATTTTTATTAAAAATTTTTACAACCTGGAAATTCTCGAGTCAAATCGAATCTGAGTTTTCTGGTTGATTGGTTGGTTGTTTGAGGTTTAATGGCGCAAGTGCCATTTTATTAAACTGCCAAACACTGTTATAGATCAAATCAAGGAAGCAGTAATGTCATCCAAAAGGTGCTTAAAGTATTAAAAAGAATGTCACTTCGCATGATATAAGTAATTAAAATCAAGCAATATAAAAAGTGAAATACTCAGATAAGTTTATAGGAATAAGATAAAGAACGCGAACCGAGTCGGAAGAGTTAAAAATTCAGGTAACGTTTTCAGGTAAAAACAAATTTGCTTGAGCAGAAAAAAACGCAAGAAAAGCATTTTCGCATTACATTTGGCAAAAAGAGAAATGAGAAAACTACCTGCTTCCTGCTGCAGTAGAGGAGTGGAGAGCAAAGTTGTAGGACAAACATTTTTTCAGCTGTCTCGAGATCTTCCGATATCATATTCAGCAAGTCGTTCTATGCACTAGAAGAGTCATATCTCGGCATCAGCATCAGATTCCGAGACTGTAAGTTTTTTTCTAATGGGGAGAACAGCCACTAGGGAGAAGCACAGTGTCAAACAAAATGAACACGAGATTTGGTACCATCATTAGTGGCTGGGATGACTTGGTTTTGATGACAAATTGGAAACTTCTACTGATGAAATTTTTCCCAACTCATCTAGAAACTTTTTCTTTAGGGAAGTTCTGGGGGGTTTTGTAATTCTGAGATGCATTGGTCAGTTTTGTACATATTAACCTGAGAATCTTTTTGAGTTTTCTCTATTGGTGACAGCCTGAAATCGGATAAGTCAGGTGGATTTTTTACTTCCGGAAGTTTGATTGAGATGAACAGTTTCTTTATGAGAATCGGTTAAAAAGAGTTTTTAAGACAGACAATAACTGGGACAATTTCGCTATGTTGCGGTGAAAATTAGTGTGTTTAAAACCCTTAATTGACGGCTGTATACAATGCAGTTTATTGTGCACCTGACTGTCCCATTGGCCTTGCCATTTCTTATGAATGAAAGACTTTATAGTCTGGTTTATATCATTTAGAGGAACGGAAAAGTTTTCCTTAATAACAGATGTCTTCGCAGCTCTGTCCACTTGCTCATTTCCTCTTATGCCTACATGTCCTGGTATCCAGCAAAAATTTATATCATGGCCATTTGTTTTTAAAATATAAATAAGTTTAATACACTGAATAACAAATGGGTGGCTATCCCTTGACGAATACAGAAGTGCTTCTACAGAGCTTTTCGAATCTGTATATATAATCCATTTTTTGATATCTTGCAATTCTATAGTATGTAAAGCCTTAAGAATAGCGTAAATTTCAGCAGTAAAAACAGAACAGTAGTCGTGCAACTTTTCTGCAATAGTTAAATGGTTAAAAACAACGGCAGAACCAACATGGTTCACTGTTTTAGAGCCATCCGTAAAAACCGCTTCGTAGGTGCTAAACTGTTGTCTGTGGGAATAAAATAATTGTAAATACACAGAGTCGGGGGTCAATGATTTGATCTGTTTGCTAAAATCATCAATCACAGCAATATTCCTTTCTGTCCAAGGAGGAGTCTCTTCTTCCTTTGCTAATATATCCACATTTTCCATATCTAAATCTTGGATTAAAAATCGCATTCTATGACCAAATGAAGGTGTATACGATTTCTGATTTGAATAAAACGTTCCAAAAAGAGGGTGAAGAACCCTGTCGTACATTGGATGTTCACTGTCGCCTTTTATTCTAAAATAATATTTAAGAGAAAGTGTCTGTCGTCGAAATTGTAAACATGGAACTCCACAAATTACGTACAAACTATGGACAGGCGATGTCCGAAAAGCTCCAGATGCAAGTCTGAGTCCTAAGTGATGTACAGGATCCAATATCTGTAATACCGATTTAGAAGCAGATCCATAGATCATGCAACCATAATCTAATTTTGATAAAATAAGAGACTTATAAATTTTTAGAAGAGCCGACCCTTTCGAAACCCACTCTGGAATGGGTGAAGATATTTATTTGCCTCCAAGTAATGTACGAGCCTGCGATTAATCATTCTTTCGAGTACCTTGCAAAGACAGCAGGTCAAAGCAATTGGACGATAATTTGATGGATTCTTTGGGCCCTTTCCTGGTTTCAATAAAGGAATTATTATAGCCTGCTGCCAGAGAGCAGGAAAATATTGCTCTTGCCAGATACGGTTGTAGAAATGCAATAAAGCGTCCTGTGATTCAGCTGTTAGGTGTTTAATCATAGAATATGTAATACTGTCTGGACCAGGAGAAGAATCTTGTACAGAGGCAAGACACGACTGGAATTCCAGGAATTAAAAACTGCTGTTGGAAAAATTGGTCCGGGAATTGAAATTTAATTTTTGTTTTTCTGCATTAATTTTGTTATTCAAAATCTGTCTAGGATAATTTTGGCTACTGCAAGTATAAGCTAATGTCGAGGCTATTGAATCTGCAATACCTTTTAAGGATGAAATTGTTTGTCCATTATGTATTAAAACTGAGATTGCATTACTATTGGAAACACCTAAAGCTTTTTTAACTTTAGCTCACATTTGCCGGCTCGAAATTGTAGAAGTAATGCCTGAAATAAATTTCCGCCACGAAGCCCTGCGACTGCGTCGCTGAATTTTTCTGGATTCTGCTCTGGACTTTTTGAAATTTATAAAGTTTTGGGTCGTGGGGTACCTGCGAAAGATTCTCCAAGCTTTCCGTTGGATTTTGTAGGCCTGTTGGCATTCCGCATTCCACCAAGGCTTGTTTTGTTTCCTCCGCTTCAACGATGTTTTAGGAATGGAACTATCCGCAGCCTCAATTATGGTGTTCACGATATAGCTCAGAGCTTGCTCGATGGAAGAGGATTTAATTGTTTCGGAATTGATATTGGCAAGGGAAGTGAACTTTTGCCAATTTGCGGCATTTAAGACATATTTGGGAGGACGGTAAGAGTTTGTCGGATTATGTCTATTGTCCGTGATGATTAAAGGAATGTGGTCACTATTGTATAGGTCGTTGTCAACTGTCAAACTGAAGAAGGGCAAGAGAAATGGAGAACAAATTGCGAGATCGACTGAGTGAAAGGATCGGGTTGGTAAGTGGAAATGTGTCTTTTCATCTGAATTTAATAAGCATAAATTGTGGTCTGCAAGAAGGTGTTCGTTGGTTGGTTGGTTGTATTGGGTTTTATGGCGCAAGAGCCAGATTTGGCTATACTGCGCCAAACAGATGGTGATAACAGAACGGTGTTACAAAAAGTTCCATGTTACAAAATAAAACACTAAAATACAAAGAGAATTTAAAAACGAGTAAGCACACTTATAACAATGTCTTTACCTTTCATGTATAAAAAAACTTTTAAAAGACGATTTTCCAACAATGTTAAAAGGAAACAATTTCAAGAAGCAGAAAAAACAAATGAAAGAAAAAGTTTGAAAACAAACATGCACGAAATGTGAAATTACTGCAGTCTCTTAATTTGGTGCTTCTTTACGTACTTATTATGCACAGGACTACTTAATTCCTGCGCATTATAAAATTCCTTAAAATCTACCCATCGAACTGGGCATTTTTTAACTCTCTGTTTAAAGGCAGATTTATCAGCTACGGTGGTACTAGTCGAGGGTTGTTGCTGAAGAACAGGTGGTGTTTCATCAATAGTTTCGTGAGGATTATATTCAATAGCATTATCTGATTCTGTTTCATTTACAGAGCTATGAATGGAAACATTATCTGTTGTCATAGGTTCAGGTTCAGTGGTCGTGGCAGATGGCAATGTGCGATTATCTACCGTGACTCCATCGGCATTTGCTTTTGATTTAGGAGAATTACTTACCTGCACCGAGACAGGATTGCAAGAAGGTGTTCGATTTGAAGGCCACGAGCGTTTGAATCAGTGCTGCCCCAAAAGGGACTATGGCCATTGAGGTCGCCCAAAATAATAAACGGAGAAGGAAGTTCAGAAATTAGATTAATGAGGTCGGTTTGGCTGACACGGTCATTGGGAGGCAAGTAGAGACTGCAGACAGTTACCAAGGAATTCATCTGAATGCGGATAGCCACAGCTTGAAGATTAGTGCTCAGGGTTAAAGGCATGGATGGGATATGGGTAGCTGCAAGAAGCGCGACGCCACCAGAAACCCTGTCACTATTTTGGTGTTTACTAAAAAGTTTGTAATTGCGAATATAATGTTTATCTGTTTTGAGATATGTTTCCTGAAGTGCAATACAGGCGGGGTTGTATTTATTTATGATATCTTTCAGTTCTGAAGATTTATTCAGAAAACCTCGACAGTTCCATGAGATGAAAGTAGCCATGAAAAAAAGGATGAAACAAAAAAGGAACCACACAAAGCACAGGAGACTAGGAGGAAAGTGGAGGTTCATCGACCTCACTAGTCGACATGTCATCTTCAGATGGATGGACTTTAAGTAAGGAGTCGCTATCATCGTCGTCACCAATTTTATTTGTCTTAACGGAATCTTTTAAAAAATCTTCTCTGGATAGGGATCCATCTCCAAGAGAAGATTGGTCTCTTTTTGCGGCAAGTATACGCGCACGTTTCTCTTCTTTTGATTCTTTGGCTTGTGTCAACTGATTTGATTTTTTTGTTTGTTTTTTGTTATCTCGAGTGCTTTTAATCTTCGGTGTTTCGGGAATGGAACTATTTTTCAATGAATATGTACTGGGTATAGATGAAGCATTTGAAACTATTGGAATATTTAATGAATTTGTTGTCGGAGGTACGGGAGTACTTTTCTCAAATTCTGTCCTGTTAACTGTTGGACAAGGTACTATTGACTGAGGTATTAGCATAGGAGTTGGGTTAGAGGGAGACCGAGATACAGAGGTAGCTTTGGACATGTCTTCCCATGATTTTTTTATGGCAAGAAGTGCCAGCCAGTCAGATTTTTTTATTGTAATTGTATCGGTATCAGTTGCTGGATTAACTATGGCAGGTGAAGCAGATGTATTGTTTACAACAGTGGGTTGTATTTGTGAAGTTTTCAAATTGTTTTGTACTAGAGGTTTAGCTGTTGAATTTAGTGCAGAGGAGTATGAAAGACCTGGTATTGGTGTTCTGTCAATTACTATCTGTCGAGCTTCTTGAAATGAGATTTTTTTTGTGATTTTAATAGTTTGGATTTCTTTTTCCAGTTTATATCGTGGACAGGAGCGGGAATAGGATGGGTGATCGGCGGAAAAATTAAAACATTTTTGGGTTGTGGATTTGCAGATTTGGCTATTATGATCAGACAGAGAGCAACGGGCACAAATTTCTTTATTTCCTCTGCAAGCTGTTGTAGTGTGACCAAACTTTTGACATTTGAAACAACGGAGTGGGTCAGGTATGTATGGTTTTACCGGGCAGTTTATATATGCTATTTTGACATTTTTAGGTAATACTGGGTTATTGAAAGTGAGTATTAGATGTTTTGTTGGAAAGATTTGTCCGTTTCTTTTAATTGTTATTCTTTTTACTGCTATTACATTATGAGGTTTAAGACATTCCAGGAGATCTTCTTCCAGATCTCTCTGGAATTCGCTTTCAGATATAACTCCTTTTGAATGATTCAGTGTATGATGTGGACTGACTGTAACTTTAATATTTCCTATTTTTTCTAGTTTCATTAGGTGTTCAGCTTGTTTAGAGTTTAGTACTTCGATAAGTATATTACCATTACTTAATTTTTTGATTGATTTTACTTCTCCAGCTATTGAAATGATTGATTTATGTATTAATATGGGTGATGTGGTTTTCAATTCATTTCTGGTTTCGGAACTGATGATGAAATATTTTGATAAAGCATTACTGTGTTGGTGAGAGAGAGAATCCATGCGATATTTAGAGTGATTCAGGCCCGACGGCACCGCCCACCACGGAGCCCAACAAGGGAAGGCAGCCACCGGCTCTGGGTATTCCCAGCCTCGGCGCTTACCTTGGTGCTAGTCGGAACCCATACGCTGAGGGTCACCCCCGGGGACAGTGACCACCCTTAACGCCAAGCCCAAGGAGTGACCCCTTCGCTTGATCCCCTTGAGCAGACCAGCCAAGTGGCTGGGATACCAGCCGATTGATACACCGGGGACCGAAATGTACCACCCGTCTAATGGGTCGCCACGCACGGCCAACACGTGGGGATAATTTGCTGTCCATGAGAAGCAAGAAGCAAACAGAGCGGCAACTGCTTCTCATGGAGAGCTCCCTCGCCTACCCTCGAGGGAAGGAAGAAAAAAGGTGAAACTCAAAAAGGAGGCAAAACTCGAAAGGAGACCAGACACTAGGGTACCTCGGGGTCGTGAAGCCCGTCACATCTATAGAAGATGTGCCCCTGAGGGGGGGGCGTAGGGAGAGGAATTAAAATTAAGTTTCTGCTTTTCTGATGTAAATTTATGATGTAGGAAAGAAACTGAATAGTTATTACTTTTAGTAGTGCTGGCTAATTCTGAAGCAATGCAGTTTGCAATATCTTGTAATGATGCAACAGCAATACCATTATTATAAAGAATTCGGATGTTTGAAGATCTGAAGATACCACAAGTTTTTTTCACTCGTTCCCATAGTGTTTTACTGGATATTGTGGAGTTGATGCTACTAATATACTTTTCCCATGATTCCCGTTTACTGCGTCTTTGAATTCTTCTTGATATGGCCTTGGCCTGCTTATAACAAATTAAGTTTGCGGTAGTTGGGCTTCTGCAAAATCGGGTCCAAGCTTTTCTTTGTTTCTTTTTTGCCTCACGGCAATCTGAATTCCACCAAACCTTCCTTTGTTTTTTGAAAGTGTTTGAGCTTTTAGGAATTGAGCAGTCGGCTGCCGCAATTAAAACTGCAGTAACATTTTCAACAGCGGTATCAATACTATTGTTGGAAACCATTTCTTTAGTTAATTTAGCAAAAGAACTGAATTTACATCAGTTGGCCGTTTTAAAATTATATCTTGATGCTGAATGGATAAGAGAGTTTTGTCGTCTGCAATCGGATATTATCAAAGGAAAATGATCACTATTGTGTAAATCATTGGCTACCTGTAAAGAAAAATAAGGCAAAAGAGAAGGAGTGCATATTGCAAGATCAACAGAGTGGAAAGTTCTGGTCGGTTCGTGAAAGTATGTGGATTCGTCATTATTTAAAAGACAGAGATTATGATCATTTAATAATTTTTCTATCTGTAGGCCACGATTGTTGGTATCAGGGTTACCCCAAAGTGGACTGTGACCATTCATATCGCCAAGGATAATGAAAGGTTCGGGAAGCTGAGATACAAGGTTATTAAAACAAACTTGATCGACAGGTGTATTTGGTGGTAGGTAGAGACTGCAGACTGTTATCAATGAATGAGTGTGGATTTGGACTGCTATTGCTTGTAAAGAAGTATTCAAAATCAATGGAGATGAAGGGAAGGAGTTGGAAATAAGCAAAGCTACTCCCCCCGAAATTCTATTACCTATACCATGTTTGTGCAAAAGATTGTAATGCTTCAATGAAATTGTATCTTCGGGTTTTAAATAGGTTTCTTGAAGGGCGATGATGGAAGGTTGGTGAGAGTTGATTATGTCCTTAAGGTTTGAAAATTTGTTTTTAATACCTCGGCAGTTCCAAGAAACAAAGTTGGCCATGCTCAAAAAAACAAAGGAACACCAAATTTAAGAATTTTTTGGAGAAGCTGGTGAGGAATCCGACTCACTAACTGAGGACATGAGATCCTCATCGGAAGGATGAATGTTTAGTAACGGAACAACATTCTGTATATCCGTTGTGGCTTTTTGCGGGTTCTTTAAAAAATCCTCTTTAGATATTGGATTTTCACACAAATCTTTCTTTTTCTTTAGTGCAGCGAGACGAGCTCTTTTTGCTGCCTTGGTTTCTGTTATACGTTCAGGTTTTTTAACATTGGTGGTATGTTTGCTGTTTGTTGCATTACTTGTCTGTTTTTGTTTAAGTGGAGATTTAACTGTCGGGTGTGGAGAAACTATGGGTGCAGATTTCATTGACGTAGACGGTTCTTTTGGAGTTTGTGGAGAATTGGCAGGCAATACGGGTTTCTTTGAAATTATTGAAAGGTTAGAATTTTTGATTTGTGAGTTGTCAGCATTTGCTCGGTAGCCGCAGTGTGCACATTGTTTAACCGCAGATGAATACGCAACTCCTGGTTTAGGAGTACGTTCTGTAATCAACTTTCTAGCTTCGGCAAATGAGATATTTTTACGGATCTTAGTGGACAGAATTTCTTTTTCTAAAACCCACCGAGGACAGGATCTCGAAAATGCCGGATGATCTCCCTCGCAATTTCTGCATTTAATTTCATCAGAAATGCAATCAGAGGAGTCGTGGCCCGCAACAGAGCATTTGGCACATATTTTAGAGTTGCTTCTGCAAGCTTGTTGTGAATGGCCGAATTTTTGGCATTTGAAGCATCTGACCGGGTTAGGTATATACGGTTTAATTGGACAACTTAAATAACCGGCTTTGATAGATTTCGGTAGCTCAGGGGTGGAAAAAGTGAGGATTACATGCTGTGTGGGAATTAGTTTACCGTCACGTTTGATCTGAATGCGTCGTGCAGCACAAACGTTTTGAGTAGATAATTCTTGGACAAGTTCAGATTCGGTATGTTTCTTTAGTCCGCGCTCAGAAATGACTCCTCTTGAGAAATTTAAGTTTCTGTGTACAGAAGTGTTTACTTTTAAGTTACCTAATGTTGTAAGTTTACTGATGGTTACTGCTTGTGATGGATTAGATATTTCAATTAATAAGTCACCAGATCTCAATTTTTTAACATTTTTCACTTCACCAATGTTTGAAAGAATAAGCTTCTGAACAAGAAAAGGCGAAACTTCATGAAAGGTGTCGGGAGTAGACAAAATGAAAAACTTAGCATCAGCAGAGAAAACGGTGCAAGATGAAGAGGCCATGCAAAAAGGCATAGAAATTCGGGTTCCGACGGCACCGCCCACCATGGAGCCCAACAAGGGAAGGCAGCCACTGGCTCTGGACATTTCCAGCCTCAGCGCTTACCTTGGTGCTAGCCGGAACCAATACGCTCAGAGTCACCTCCAGGAACGTTGACCACCCTTAACGCCAAGCCCCAGAGAGAGACCCTTTCGCTTGATCCCTTGAGCAGACCAGCCAAAAAGACTGGGATACCGGCCGATTGATATACCGGGGACCGAAATGTACCACCCGTCTAATGGGATGCCACGCATGGCCAACACGTGGGAGTATATTGCTGTCCATGAGAAGCACGAAGCAAACAGAGCGGCAACAGCTTCTGATGGAGAGCTCCCTCGCCTACCCTCGAGGGAAGGAAGAAAAAAGCAGAAACTCAAAAAGGAAGGCTAAAACTAGAAAGGAGATCAGACACTAGGGTACGGTTTAGCTGTTGAATTAAGTGCAGAGGAGTATGAAAGACCTGGTATTGGTGTTCTGTCAATGACTATTTGATGAGCTTCTTGAAATGAGATTTTTTTTGTAATTTTAATAGTTTGAATTTCTTCTTCCAGTTTATATCGTGGACAGGAGCGGGAATAGGATGGGTGATCGGCGGAACAATTATAGCATTTTTGTGTTGTAGATTTGCAGGTTTGGCTATTGTGATCAGACAGAGAGCAACGGGCACAAATTTCTTTATTTCCTCTGCAAGCTGTTGTAGTATGACCAAACTTTTGACATTTGAAACAACGGAGTGGGTCAGGTATGTATGGTTTTACCGGGCAGTTTATATATGCTATTTTGACGTTTTTTGGTAATACTGGATTATTGAAAGTGAGTATTAAATGTTTTGTTGGAAAGATTTGGCGTTTCTTTTAATTGTTATCCTTTTCATTGCTATTACATTTTGAGTTTTAAGACATTCCAGGAGATCTTCTTCCAGATCTCTCTGGAATTCGCTTTCAGATACAACTCCTTTTGAATGATTCAGTGTATAGTGTGGACTGACTGCAACTTTAATATTTCCTATTTTTTCTAGTTTCTTTAGGTGTTCAGCTTGTTTAGAGTTTAGTACTTCAATAAGTATATTACCATTACTTAGTTTCTTGATAGATTTTACTTCTCCAGCTATTGAAATGATTGATTTATGTATTAATATAGGTGATGAGGTTTTCAAATCATTTCTTGTTTCGGAACTGATGATGAAATATTTTGATAAAGCATTACTGTGTTGTTGAGAGAGAGAATCCATGCGATATTGAGAGTGTTTCAGGTCCGACGGCACCGCCCACCACGGAGCCCAACAAGGGAAGGCAGCCACCGGCTCTGGAACATTTCCAGCCTCGGCGCTTACCTTGGTTCTAGCCGGAACCTATACGCTGGTCACCCCCGGGGACAGTGACCACCCTTAACGCCAAGCCCAAGGAGTGACCCCTTCGCTTGATCCCCTTGAGCAGCCCAGCCAAGTGACTGGAATACCAGCCGATTGATACACCGGGGACCGAAATGTACCACCCGTCAAATGGGTTGCCACGCACGGCCAACACGTGGGGGTAATTTGCTGTCCATGAGAAGCAAGAAGCAAACAGAGTGGCAACAGCTTCTCATGGAGAGCTCCCTCGCCTGCCCTCGAGGGAAGGAATCAAAAAGCATAAACTCAAGGAGAGAAAAAAACGGAAAGAGATCAGACACTAGGGTACCTCGGGGTCGTGAAGCCCGTCACACCTAAAGAATATGTGCCCTTGAGGGAGCTAGATATTGTAGAGGTGATGTTAGAGACAAATTTTTGCCACGAGATCTTGCGACTGCGTCGTTGTATTCTTCTCGAATCTGCTCTATTTTTTTTTAAAATGGATAAAATTTAGGGTAGTAGGATATCTCCGAAAGATGTCCCACAAGCTTTCGTTTGTTTTTTATAAGCCTGTTTACAATCATCATTCCACCATGGTTTGTTTTGCCTCCTACGATTGCCAGACGTCTTAGGAATAGAGTTATCTGCTGCTTCAATTATAATATTGATAATATAATTCAGTGCTTCCTCGATAGTGGAAGATTTAACTATATCAGAGTTAATATTGGCCAGAGAAGTGAATTTCTGCCAGTCTGCTGCATTTAAGACATATTTGGGTGGATGGAAAGGACTAATTGGATTGTTTCTATTGTCAGTTAAAATTAAAGGAAAGTGGTCACTATTATAAAGATCATTATCAACTATCAAACTGTAGAAAGATAAAAAGGATGGAGAGCAAATGGCGAGATCAACTGAATGAAAAGTTCGTGTTGGTGTTTAGGTGTTTAGGTGTTTTATGGCGCAAGAGCCATTGATTTGACTATGCTGCGCCAAAGTTCGTATTGGTAGGTGGAAATGTGTTTTTTGTCAGAATTTAACAGGCATAAATTGTGATCTGCAAGGAGTTGTTCGATTTTTTGACCACGTGAGTTGGCATCAGAACTACCCCAAAGGGGACTATGGCCGTTAAGGTCGCCCAAAATAACAAAAGGTGGTGGAAGTTGGAGAATTAAATTATTAAGGTCCGATTGATTTATACGTTCATTTGGAGGCAAATAAAGACTGAAAAAAGTAACCAGCGAATGCATATGGAGACGGTTGATTGATTGATTGATTGGGGTTTTATGGCACAAATGCCAGAATTGGCCAAGCTGCGCCAAACATTTGTGTAGGTTCATATGGAGACGGATGGCCACAGCCTGCAGCTCAGTATTCAGGGTCAGACGGATGGAAGGTATATCTGAAGCTGCAAGGATTGCAACGCCACCAGAAGCTCAATTGTCAATATGATGCTTACTGAAAATTTTGTAATGTCGGATGCAATGTTTATATGTTTTCAGGTATGTCTCTTGGAGTGCAATAGAGGCTGGGCGGTATTTGTTAATAAGGTCCCTCAAATCCATGCATTTATTTTTAAATCCCCGACAGTTCCAAGAAAGAAATGTGGCCATTAAGAATGAAGTAAAAACAAAGGAAAGGAAAAAAACGCCTGGGGAAGTTGGCTAAGAAGAAGGAAGGATGTCATTGACCTCACTGGTTGACATGCCATCTTCAGACGGATGAAATTTTAGAAGCGAATCGCTATCACTATCATCTTCATTGTTATCTTCCTGTAATGAATCTTTCAAAAAATCTTTTCTAGAGGGGGATCGTTGTGATACGTCTTGGTCTCTTTTAGCAGCAAGTATGCGGGCACGCTTAGCAGATTTTGATTCCTTGGCTTTCTCTAGTTCATTTGACTTTTTGCTCTGTTTTTTTATCTTACGATTAGTCTTGACATTGAGTTTTAAAGGAGAAGAATTGCTTTTCGATGACGAGATAGAATTTGAAGTAGAAGGAGTCTTATTTGATGTAGGTTTGACTTTTGATGAGTTGCTTACAGGAGCTATAGGATTTTCTGGCAGGGTGCCGAACAAGTCAGAGTTGGCTGCGCAATTGACAAAACGGGTGGAATTGCACAAGTTTCAGATACAGAGGAAGAGGATTCTATTGTTGAGTTGAACTTCATGGCGCAAGAGCGCCAGTATTGGCCACAGAGGAAGAGGTTGGTTGGTTGGTTGTGTTGTGTTTTCTGGCACAAGAGCCATATTTGACTATGCTGCGCCAAACACATGGATGTTACCAAGTTAATAATAGTTATTCTATTTCAAAAAGGAAAAGGTTAAAAGTGGTCTTTTAAAAAGTGCGTGATTATAAAAAAGTGTTCAAATGAGTTTGTCAAAACCAATATCTTAGAGCAGCGGTTCTCAACCTGTGGTACGCGTACCCCTAGGGGTACGCGAAGGATCAGTTGGGGGTACGCGAAATCAAAGTCGGTAATGGCGGACACAAGAAAATATAAAGGATTAAAAAATTGCAGTATTTTGTTTTTCTTTTTCTCTTGGTTTTTCTAAGTTTGTGTGAAAAGTAAAAGTGAAAGTTGTGCTAGTATAACCTACTCTCAAAATAAGAAAAAAGAAAGCAAAAGAAAACTTGGTAAATCTTGGTCTTCACCAGCCCCGATTATGCATGAATCATCAGTGTGTTTGCAAAAGCTGTAGCTTCACTAGGAGCCAGTGTGGTATGCTTTTTATTTTTGTTCTTCTAGTTAAAGCTTATCGAGAATAATCCGGAATCCTCTCTTCTTGTTTGATTCTTGTTTTGACGTTTTTATTAAAAGCATGATTAAACGCAGACATCATTAATTGCTCGATTGGGATACATAATGAATAATGACTATTCTTATAAATCAAACTTTGAGTTTTTATGGGTGCTCAATCTGATTGGTTTGGTTTGTGGAACAAAACTGGTGTTAGCAGGCTATGCGTGCTCAATTTGAAGTGCTTATCTTTAGAGTGACTTCAATTTGATATTGTTTGATTTCTCAAAATGGGCAAGTGGTTGAAAACTGGAGATCGGCATCTAGAACTGAAATTCGAACCACCGATTTGGCAGCTTTGGAGATAACTGTGGATCACCAAGATGATAATCATGAAGTGCAAAGGCCGACTGATTGGCCTGTTCAGGTAAGAAATAAAATTGATTTTGTTAAAAAAAAAAACCTCAAAACATCAGTGCGCCTCCGAAGAAGAGAAAATATTCTAACGAATACTTCAAATATGGATTTTCCGGCACGAGTGATGAAGATTGTCCAAAACTACTCTGCATTGTTTGTGGAGAGATATTATAAAATGGCAGCATGAAAACATCTTTACTAATGCATCATTTATCAGCTAAGTCAACTAACACCCGACTGTTCAAATCTTTGTGCGGAGACCTGGGCAGCCTACATACTCCATTACTTTTGCACACAGAAGTGAGATGGCTTTCGCGAGGAAATGTACTCGCAGGATTGTTTGAACCGAGACATGAAGTTCATATGTTTTTTGAAGACCACCCTTTTACGATGAGTTCTAAATTTTATGAAAGTGAATGGTTGCAGCAACTTGCGTACTTATCAGACATTTTTTTATTTGACATTTAAATAAATGAACTTGATTGCAGAACCATTCCATAACCATTTTTAAGGTAACTCACAAAATCGAGTCTATGATTAAGAAACTGAATTTTTGAGAACCCTGTATAAAAAAAAAGTATGAAGTTTTTGACACACTTCACGGCTTTTTATCTGAGAATGAACTTAAATTAATAAAACAAGTTTACATTTAAAAGGACTTAAGTTGTCATTCAGACAATATTTTCCGAAGCGCAGTGATGCAGATATGTGGATTTTAATGCTAAATAAAAAGATTTCAACGAAGCGTTTTTTCAAATATCTGAAAAATTAACAATGTCTGAAAAAGAACAATTTATTTAACTTTCCACTGATTCTTCATTAGAATCTGGATTTTAAAAAAGAAATTTGATTGACTTCTGGGTAGAAGTGAAAGAAGAATACCAAGAACTCGGTGTTAAAGCAATAAAATATTTAATACCACGAACACAGAACTTGTGGAAAGAGCATTATCGTTTTATACATATATTAAGAATAAATATCAAAATAAGCTTGACGCGGCTCCAGACATGAGATTATATCTTTTTTCATTTGAATCAAATTTTATAAAACTCAGCTCCGAAACAAGCTCAACGTTTGCATTAAAATTTCTTGCACTTGAATAACTGATTATTACGAAGTGTAATTTGTAGCCAACCTTATAAGTTAGTATGAAATTATTACAATACTGTTTTTATTTGTTTTGCCTTTTAACTAATACTATTTTAAAATTGGAATAAAACATAAAATTAAAAATAAGTCCTGCAAATGCCATTAATTCGCGTTATTTGACTCTTAAGCTGACCTAAGCCGCATGGATGTAGTAAAGCCGGGACGGCGTTCTGGCACTGCTTTTTTTCCCAAGAGAAATAAATGAGAAAAAAAAATGGTGAAAACGTCCTTAAAACAGCGCGATTTTTGTCACCCAGGTTAGAGCGTTCCAGCACTATTTTTAGAGCGTTCCTGTAGTGATTATTTTGCGACTACACCACTGCTAAGACCTTAACATTATTGATAAAAACTTCTTTGTATAGATGGATGATTGTGTGTGTGTGGGGGGGGGTATGATAGTAAGGGGTACGCGAGGGAAAAAAGGTTGAGAACCCCTGTCTTAGAGGAATAAAAATAGGTTTTGATGGGGATTTTCTCCCAGCAAGTCTCGTATAGTAATGTTTCTACCAAAACGGTTAAGTCTGAAGATATTAAAATTTGGACACTCAATTAAAATATGTTTAACCGAGAGAATAGATTGACACCTCGAGCACATAAGAGGAGGCTCTGAACATAGTAAATGCTTATGTGTAAGTCTGGTATGGCCAATTCTGAGGAGAGTTAAAATGACATCTTGTCTCCGATATAAGTTAGAAATTATAGCATGTCCGACAGAAGGATGGAATTCGTGCAACTTATTAACCTGTTGTTCGTCCCAAATACTTTGCCATTTTTTCAAAATCAAAATTCTAACAGCCTGTTGGGCATCGCCTAGAGGAACAAAGTTTTCAAGCATCAGGGACGCAGTTTTAGACGCCTGATCGGCTTTCTCATTACCTGAAATACCTGCATGGCCTGGGATCCAACAAAAAGCAATAGTCAAACCCTTTTCTGTTAAATATTGGTGCATTTCTGCACATTTAAGTGCTAAAGGGTGGCTGAGAGTGTATTTTTTTCAATGCTTTAATAGCGCTCTTTGAGTCAGTATATACAATAAAATTTTTATTAAAACTGTCCATTTTCGTTAAGGCTAAATAAATGCCATACATTTCCGAGGTAAAAACGGAACAGAACTACTGTATTCCCCATGGCAACGGCTGTTCCCACATGACCTTCGCTTTTAGAGCCATCAGTAAACACAGGTTCATAGTTAGAAAAACGGTGTCTGTGTTCATAAAATATACTTCTATATACTAAGGTGGATGTTGTTGATTTTGGAAGTTGTTCAAAATCGTCAATAAAATTCAACTTGATATCTTTCCAAGGTGGAAATTCGTCAACTTTTTCCAGGATTGGAAAATCATTAATATTAAGGTTTCTTAAAATTCCTCCAACTCTAAAACCAAATGTGGGGTTAAACGAAAGCCTAAGCGAAAACAATGATCCATAGATAGGGTTTATGACTTTGTAGTGCATAGGATGAGATGAATTGCTTTTAATTTTAAAAAAGTATTGAGAGTAAGCCTCTCCCGTCTTAGCTCTAAGGAAGGCTCATTACATAACACATAAATACTTTGAATAGGTGATGTTCTAAATGCTCCCAAGGACAAACGGAGACCTTGCTGATGCGCTGTGTCGACAGCCTTTAATACAGATTTTGAAGCAGAGCCGTAAATGACGCATCCATAATCCAGTTTAGATCGAATAAGCGCTTTATAAACCTTAAGCAGAGTAGAAGTTTCCGCCCCGTAAGATGTACTAGAAAGCATTTTAATTATATTAAGAGATTTAATACATTTCCGTTTTAAATAGTTAACGTGAGGTTTAAAGGTAAGCTTCGAGTCAAATATTAATCCTAAGTACTTTGCATCCCCGACAATAGGAATTGTACAATCATGTAGTAACAGCTTTGGGTCCAAGTGGAGTCCCGTCTTCTACAAAAATGTATGGCAACTGTCTTTTGTGATGATATTTGAAATCCATTTTTCTTTCCCCATTCACTAATTTTATTCACAGCCTCTTGCTGGTTGGTTGGTTGGGGTTTAATGGCGCAAGAGCCATTTTTGGCTAAACTGCGCCAATCATATGGTAAAATTCCACACAGTGGTACTAAAATTTTAAAATTCAATGGAAATGTGAAAAGGAAATTGGTTGAAATGATCCAGATGTAAAAAAGCAAAAAAACAAGTTAAAAGGACTAAATGCTCATAAAAAACCCAATGGTCTTTAAAAAAAATTAAAAATATTTGGATGGTATTTCTCACCCACCAAGTCCTGCAAGGTTAGAGACGGCGAATTGAAATGGTACTCACGATGAGATTTAAAAGAAGGACATTCAATTAAAATATGAGTGACAGAAAAATCTGTATGACATGTGGGACACACAGGTGTCCTTTCGCCAAAGATGAGATGCTTATGCGTGAAGCGAGTATGCCCTATACGGAGGCGAGTCAATTTCACATCCAACTCTCGTATAGGAAGGATAGGCCACATATCAATAAAGGGCTTTACAAAATGCAGCTTGTTGTTCATCTGCAGATCCCAATTGTTTTGCCAAGTAGTATGAAGATGGGAAACAAAAGACTTCTTGACATCACTGTAAGGGATGTCTTGTGTTAGAAAGGTAGAAGCAAATTTAGCAATAGAATCCGCTATTTCATTACCAGAAATGCCCACATGACTCGGAACCCAACAGAAAATAATAGAAAAACCTTCTTTACGAAGAAAATGTAAAATAGATAAAATTTTTAAAGCAACCGGATGCATTTGAATGTCATAATGAGAAAGAGTTTGCAAAGCACTCATGCTATCCGTATAAATAATAAACTTACGCTGATTGGAAGGCGAAATTTCCCGGAGAGCACAGAAAATTGCCACTAACTCAGCAGTAAAAACAGAGCAAAAATTATGCAGACGGTAGCTCAGTGTATCAGAGGGAGAAACTACACCACAACCAACATGTCCATCTGATTTCGAGCCGTCTGTGAAAATTGGTATGAAGGAAGAGTACTGATAGCGATGGTGATGAAAAAGTTGTTGAAAAGTAACCGGAGCAGTTGAGGATTTCTCGAATCCCGAAAAGGGATTCAAATAAGAAAATTGTGGGATATCCCAAGGCGGAAAACAGAAGAAATAAAAAGACTGGATGGTAATATTATTAAAGTCCGAGCCATGCAGAAGCATTTTGGCTCTCTCACAAAAGGGCAGAATGTGAGAGGGACGAGAATCATAGAGTCTACGCAAACCAATTGGCAGTGCCAATTGATTAATGGGGTGCATTGAGACAGACATTGCTCGGAAGAAATACAAGGCAGACAGTTTTTCACGCCTTAAGTGAAGCGGTAGCTGGTGACAAATAACATACAGGCTCTCTACCGGAGAGGTACGAAACGCTCCAGAGCAGATCCTGAGGGCAGAGTGGTGGACGGTATCTAGTTGCCTCAAGACAGTAGGACGGGCAGAACCATACACCATACATCCGTAATCAATGCGGGAGAGTATAACAGCTTGATAAATACGGAGTAGGGAGGTTCGATCGGCACCCCAAGATGTTTTGGAGAGTACTTTGAAGATGTTTAAAGACTTCTCACACTTCTTCCGCAGGTGTAAAACATGCGGAAGGAAGGTGAGTTTACGATCGAAGATCACTCCCAAAAACCGTATTTCATTCACAACAGGTATAGGCGAATTACGAATACTAATATTCGGATCTAGATGCATGTTTCTCTTTCTACAGAAGTGGACGCACCTACTCTTCTCAGCAGAGATAGTGTGTCCATTGTTATCGCACCAAGCTATCAGCTTATTGACTGCGTTTTGTAGTTGTCGCTCCATTAAGTGCATGTTACTACCTTGACATGAGATCTGCAGGTCATCAACATAAAGGCTACCACGAACAGATGATGGCAAATGATTAAGAATTTGACTGAGATGCAAGATGAAAAGAGTGACACTGAGGACACTTCCCTGTGGAACACCCTCAGCTTGAATGAAATGATTCGAATAAAAATTGCCAACACGAACTCTAAATGTTCGATAATATAAAAAGTTCTTTAAAAAGATGGGCAAGTTTCCCCGAAAACCAAAGTTAAAAACTGTTGAAAGTATGCCATAGCGCCATGCACGGTCATATGCCTTTTCTATATCAAAGAATACAGAGACAAGGTGGTTCCTCTTAACAAATGCGTTGCGTATGTGGGTTTCCAGTAAGACAAGGTTATCAAAAGTAGACCGCCCTCTACGGAAACCACTCTGCAACGGGGAGATGCATCCTTGTTTCTCCAATTCAAAGACAAGACGAGCATTGACCATGCGTTCTAGAGTCTTGCATAGACAGCTCGTCAGAGCAATTGGCCTGTAGTTCAGAGGATTAGATGAATCTTTGCCAGGTTTAAGGATTGGAATCACGATAGCTTCGTGCCACTGTGAAGGATACTCCTGTTCAGTCCAAATTCTGTTAAATAATAATAAACAGATTGGAAAGGGAAGCTGTATTCAAGTGGCGAAGCATATTATATGTGATTCCATCTGGACCGGGACTGGTGTCATGTGCTTTAGACAAGGCAGTTATCAACTCACACATCTTAAATTCAGAATTATAAGGAATGGTCCTACGGGCAGTAAAACGCAAATGAGTTCTTTCCGCACGATTCTTAATTGCCATAAAATCAGGACTATAAGAATCATTTGCGGAAACTTGTGCAAATGCGTGCCCGAGAGTATTGGCAATGTCTAATGGAGCGGAATGTTTGTTTGTTTGTTTGTTTGAGGTTTAATGGCGCAAGAGCCATTTTTGGCTAAACTGCGCCAATCAAATGTTAAAAGTCAACACAGTGGTACCAAAAGTTTAAAATTCAGTGAAAATGTGAAAAGGAAATTGTTTGAAAGAAAGCAAACAAATTAAAAGGACTGAATGCTCATAAAAAACCCAATGGTCTTTAAAAAATTAAAAATATTTGGATGGTATGTCTCACCCACCAAGTCTTGCAAGGTTACAGATGATGAATTAAAATGATACTCACGATGACATTTAAAAGAAGGACATTCAACTAAAATATGATTAACAGTAAAATCAGTGTGACAAGTAGGACACCTTGGTGCCCTCTGGCCCAAGAAGAGATGTCTGTGCGTAAAGCGAGTATGGCCTATACGGAGGCGAGTCAATTTGACATCGAAATCTCGCATAAGAAGGGCAGGCCACAAACCAATTGATGGTTTGACAGAATAAAGTTTGTTACGAGTTAAAAGATTCCATTTCTGCTGCCAAACAGAAAGGAGATGAGAAACTAAAAACTTTTTAATATCGCAGAAAGGAAGTGCTCTTGGAAGAAAATCAGAGGCAAATCTTGCAATAACATCCGCTGTTTCATTACCAGAAATGCCCACATGACTCGGAACCCAACAAAAAATAATATTAAAACCTTTATTTCGGAGAAACTGCAAAACCGATAATATTTCCAAAGCAACCGGATGTATACGGTTGTCATAATGAGATAGAGTTTCCAAAGCACTCATGCTATCAGTATAAAGAATAAAGTTGCGCTGAGTACTCAGCAGTAAAAACAGAGCAACAATTATGCAGACGGCAACTCAGTGTATCAGATGGAAATACCACACCACAGCCAACATGTCCATCTGATTTCGAGCCGTCTGTAAAAATTGGTACGAAAGAGGAATACTGATGGCGATGGTGGTGAAAAAGTTGTTGAAAAGTAATCGGAGCAGTTGAGGATTTATCAAATCCTGAAAAAGGATTCAAAAAGGAAAATTGTGGACTATCCCAGGGTGGAAAAGTAAAGAAATCAGATAACTGAACGGAAACATTATTAAGGTCCGAGTCATGCAAAAGCATTTTGGTTCTCTCACAAAGGGGCAAAATGTGAGAAGGACGAGCAGCATAGAGTCTGCGAAGACCAGCTGGGAGTGATAAACGATTTATGGGGTGGTTCCGAACAGACTGCGCTCGGAAGGAATACAAAACGGAAATTTTTTGTCGCCTTGAATCAAGCGGTAGTTGGTGGGAAATATTATACAGGCTCTCCACTGGGGAAGTACGAAAGGCTCCGGTGCAGATCCGTAAAGCAGAGTGATGGATTGTATCCAGTCGCCTCAAAACAGTAGGACGAGCGGAGCCATACACCATACATCCGTAATCGATACGGGAGAGAATCACTGCTTGGTAAATACGGAGTAGGGAGGTTCGATCGGCACCCCAAGATGTTTTGGAGAGAACCTTCAGAATATTCATAGATCTTTCACACTTCTTCCGCAAATGTAAAACATGCGGAAGGAAGGTGAGTTTCCGATCGAAAATGACTCCCAAAAACCGTATATCGTTAACAACAGGAATGGCAAAGTTTCGTATATAAATTACAGGATCTAGGTGAAGGTTTCGTTTCCTGCAAAAATGGACGCACCGACTTTTCTCGGGAGAGATGGCGTGTCCATTATTGTCACACCAAGCTACCAGGTTGTTAACTGCATTTTGCAGTTGCCGCTCTATTAAATGCATGTTGCTACCTTGGCAAGATATTTGAAGGTCATCAACATAGAGACTTCCATGAACAGAAGGTGGCAAATGATTGAGAATCTGACTAAGATGAATGGTTGGTTGGTTGGTTGGTTGGTTGGTTGTTTGGGGTTTAATGGCGCAAGAGCCATTTTTGGCTAAACTGCGCCAATCAAATGGTAAAATTCAACACATTGGTACTAAAATTTTAAAAATCACTGAAAATGTGAAAAGGAAATTGTTCGAAATGATTCAGATGTAAAAAAGCAAAAAAGGAAGTTAAAAGATCTAAATGCTCATAAAAAACCCAATGGTCTTTAAAAAGTTAAAAATGTTTGGGTGGTGTTTTTCACCCACCAAGTCTTGCAAGGTAACAGACGATAAATGGAAATGGTCAACACGATGAGATTTAAAAGATGGACATTCAATTAAGATGTGATGAACAGTAAAATTCTGATGACACGTGGGACAAACTGGTGCCCTTTCGCCAAAAATAAGGTACTTATGTGTGAAGCGAGTATGCCCTATACGGAGGCGAGACAGTTTAACATCAACCTGTCGTATAGGTAAGATGGGCCACAAACCAATGGAGGGTTTGACGGAATGCAGTTTGTTATTGGTTAAAAGATCCCATTTCTGCTGCCAAAGAGAGAATAAGCGAGAAACAAAAAACTTTTTGATATCCACATAAGGAAGTGCTCGCGGAAGAACAGCCGAGGCAAATTTTGCAATAGCATCAGCTGTTTCATTACCAGAAATGCCCACATGACTCGGAACCCAACAGAAAATAATATTAAAGCTTTTATTCCGAAGAAACTGTAAAATAGATAAAATTTCTAAACCAACCGGATGCATTTGAGTGTCATAATGAGAAAGAGTTTCCAAAGCACTCATGCTATCAGTATAAATAATAAAGTTGCGCTGGCTAGAAGGCGAAATTTCCTGGAGAGCACAGAAAATTGCCACTAACTCAGCAGTAAAAACAGAGCAAGAGTTATGCAGACGGTAGCTCAGTGTATCAGATGGAGAAACTACACCACAACCAACATGTCCATCTGATTTCGAGCCGTCTGTAAAAATTGGTAGGAAAGAGGAATACTGATAGCGATGGTGATGAAAAAGTTGTTGAAAAGTAACCGGGGCAGTTGAAGATTTATCAAATCCTGAAAATGGATTTAAAAATGAAAATTGTGGGATTTCCCAAGGGGGAAACGTAAAGAAATCAGAGAGCTGAACAGAAACATTATTTAAGTCTGAGTCATGTAGAAGCATTTTGGTTCTCTTGCAAAAGGGCAGAATATGAGAGGGACGAGCAGCATAGAGTCTGTGGAGAAAAGCCGGAAATTTTAATTGACTTATTGGATGCTTTGGCACAGATTGTGCTCTAAAGGCGACAAAAAATTTCCGCCTTGTATTTCTTAAATGAAGCGGTAGCTGGTGACAAATAACGTACAGGCTTTCCACTGGAGAGGTACGGAATGCTCCAGAGCAGATCCTTAAAGCAGAGTGGTGAATGGTATCCAGTCGCCTCAAAACAGTAGGACGGGCAGAACCATACACCATGCATCCATAATCCATACTGGAGAGAATGACTGCTTGGTAAATACGGAGAAGGGAGGTTCGATCGGCACCCCAAGATGTTCTGGAGAGGACCTTTAGAATGTTCAAAGATCGCTCACACTTCTTCCGCAGATGCAGGATATGCGGAAGGAAGGTGAGTTTACGATCGAAAATCACTCCCAAAAACCGTATGTCATTCACCACCGGAATAGGCGCATTTCGAATCTGAATATTTGGATCCAGATGAATGTTGCGCTTCCTGCAAAAATGGACACAACGACTCTTCTCTGCAGAAATAGTGTGTCCATTCTTATCACACCAAGCTACGAGCTTATTCACCGCATGTTGTAGTTGTCGCTCTATCATATTCATATTACTACCTTGGCATGAGATCTGCAGATCATCAACATAAAGGCTTCCATGGACATATGATGGTAAAAAATTCAAGATTTGACTAAGATGAATTATAAAAAGTGTGACACTGAGGACGCTGCCTTGTGGAACAACCTCAGTTTGAATAAAATGATTAGAATAAAAGTTCCCCATACGAACTCGAAAAGTTCGATGAGATAAAAAGTTCCTTAAAAATATGGGTAAGTTCCCCCTAAAACCAAAGTTAAAAAGTGTTAAAAGTATGCCATATCGCCAAGTACGGTCGTATGCTTTTTCAATGTCGAAGAATATAGAGACAAGGTGGTTTCTCCTTACAAACGCGTTGCGTATTTGGGTTTCCAGCAAAACGAGGTTGTCAAAGGTTGACCTACCTCTGCGGAAACCACTCTGCAACGGGGAGATGCATCCTTGTTTCTCTAATTCGAAGATAAGACGAGCATTGACCATGCGTTCAAAAGTCTTGCATAGACAGCTCGTCAGAGCAATTGGTCTGTAGTGCAGAGGATTGGAGGGATCTTTGCCAGGTTTTAAGATCGGAATCACAGTAGCTTCATGCCATTGTGAAGGGTACTTCTGCTCAGTCCAAATTCTGTTAAATAAAATTAGCAGATGGGAAAGGGAAGTGGTATTCAAATGGCGAAGCATATTGTATGTGATTCCATCTGGACCGGGGCTGGTGTCATGTGCTAGAGACAGAGCCTTTTGAAACTCATACATCCTAAATTCAGAATTGTAGGGAAGTGCACTGCGGGCAGTAAAACGCAAAGGCGTTCGTTCCGCGCGATTCTTAATTGTCCTAAAATCAGAGCTATAAGAATCATGTGCGGAAACTTGTGCGAATGCATGCCCGAGAGTATTGGCTATGTCCAAAGGGGCGGAATGAGTCGCATTTCCCGTATTTAAAACAGGAAAGGGAAATTCATGATAAATCCCATTAGCAGCCTTGACTTTTTTCCACAATTGCTTACTAGAAATGGATGATGTTATGGATGAAATGAAATTAATCCAAGACTCCCTCTGACTACGACGGCGTATGCGACGAGCAAGGGCTTTGGCACGCTTAAAAGCGACATGATTTTCTGTTGTCGGATATCTCCGAAAAATGTTCCACTGTTTCTTTTCCTCCCTGCGACTGTCGCGACAAGCTTCATTGCACCACGGTCTACGGATTTTCCTGAGCCGTGGGGAACTTTTGGGAATGGTATGGTTTGCGGATTTTATGAAACACTCAATGACATTTTGTACTGCTTCCGTAATATCTGCAGTACTGACCATAGACTCGGTGATATCTGCCAGTTGCATGAAATTACCCCAGTCTGCCCGCTGGAATAGATACCGTGGTGGATATTGAATCGCACCACCACTATCAGCATAGGAGACTATTATGGGAAAGTGGTCACTGTTGCAGAGATCACTTCCGACGGTGAAATGCAGCAACGGCAGAAGTGTAGGGGAACAAATGGCCAGATCGAGACTGTGGAAAGTGCGGGTGGGTTCGTGGAAGTACGTTTTCTCATCTTTATTGAGCAGACAGAGACAGTTATTGGAAATTAACCGTTCTATCTGTCGCCCACGAGAATTGGTAACATCCAAACCCCACAAAGTACTATGTCCATTGAAATCTCCCAGCAAGATAAATGGTGTAGGAAGCTGGTCCACTAAGGTTTCGAGATCCTGTTGACTAACTACATCGTGAGGTGGCAAATAAACACAGCAGACTGTAACTTAAGGTCGGGCATGAACTTGTACAGCCATAGCCTGCAGAGAAGTGTGCAAAGTAAGAGGCGTGCTCGGGTATAAATTAGAAGTAAGGATACAAACACCACCTGAGTGATTACTACCAGTGGCTGTATCCTTTCTAACACTGGTATAGCCACGTAGTTTGAGAGCGATATTGGACGACAAGAAGGTTTCTTGAAGTCCAACGCAAACAGGATGAAAATAGTTAATTAATCCTTTAAGGTCCTGTAATTTGGAGCGAATGCCGCGACAGTTCCATGAAAGGAAAGTACCCATTAAGAAAGTGTTGGAGGATGCAAAGGAGGAACAGAAGTTGGAGGAACTGACACATCGCAGTTCATTTGCAAGTCTTCATCCTCATCTGATGGATGAAGTTTAAGATCGGGGACTTGGGGAACACCACCAAAAATGGACGGCAAGTCCTTGTGGACTATACCCCGATCCGCGAGTCCCAACGCGACGGAATTGTGGTGAGCAGATTTTTTTAGTTTTGTCGGTAGATCCTTCTGAGAAAATCCACGTTTGGCCTGTTTAAGCTTCTGGGACTTCTCAGATTTGGATTTTGCCCTGTTTTTCTGAGTATTTGAAACCTCAGGAGCACTGGTGACACTTAGGTCAGATTCAGTGTCTGAGGAGTTTCCCCTACTTGAATCAGAGCACAAATTGGCAATTTCGGCATTGGAGTTTTCATTGTTATTTTTGTTAGTTTTATTTTTGTCTCTTTTATGGTGAGCAGACGAATAAGCTTTGAATGGTGATGTTTTCCAAAATTTCGTGGCAGTATCAGGTGTAACTTGATTGTTGTTGGCAGACTGAGTTTTAGAAGGTATTTTAGGCTTTTTCTTTTTCACTAATTTAAATTCAGATGAATCTTGTGAAGCTGGGAGATCTTCACAGGTCTGAGAAAAAGGTGCAGGTGATTTTTCTTTATTTTGAGTTACAGATGAGGAAGCTATTGGTACAGATTCAGGAGATTTTGAAGTAGAGGGGAAATTAGACATTGTGACTACATGATGACAATGAGGACAATGAGTGGTCTGGTAAGCGGGATGGTTTCTTTGCATGACAGAAGCATAGCTCCCACCTACAGGTGGCGTTTGTTCCTTTACTAGCCGTCGAGCTTCAGGAAAAGATATATTGTTTTTAAACTTTGTAGCAACCACTTCTTTCTCTAGTTTCCATTTAGGGCAGGAGCGAGAGAAGGAAGTGTGCTCGCCCTGACAATTCACACATTTTTCAACAGCCGTGCATCCAGTGCTCTCGTGGCCAGCTACTGCACAAAGGGCGCAAGTAAGTATCCCGCGGCAGTTGTTTTTGGAATGGCCAAAACGCTGGCACTTGAAACACCTTAATGAATTGGGAATATACGGCCTTACGGAACAGCGAACGTATCCAGCCTTTATATATTCCGGCAATCTAGGTGTGTGGAATTTTAAAATGAAATGTTTTGTCGGTATAAGCTCACCATCGCGACGGATGTTAATGCGTCGTACATCTTTGATACCTTGACCACGTAATTCCTGTGAAATTTCCTCATTAGGAAGGGTTAGGAGCCTTCCACAGGTAATGACACCTTTACAGGTGTTAAGAGTCTCATGTGGTTTTACAGAAACGGGTATAGTGGATAGAGCATTTAATTTCAGCATCTGTTGTGCTTGCTTGCTAGAGGCAACCTCAACAAGCAAGTCACCTGAATGTATTAATTTTGTTGATTTAACAGTGCCAACACTGCCAGTAATTGCCTTCTCAACGAGAAATGGAGAGACATTAGAGAAATTCTCATTTTTGTCAGTTACACGTTTTACAATAAAGAAAGCGTCAAAAATTTGATTGGAAGGTTGCCCACTGAAGGGAGGTTTCTTTAGAGGCCCCATGCAATGTTTAAAAGTGATTCGGGTCCCGACGGCACCGCCCACCACGGAGCCCAACAAGGGAAGGTAGTTACCGGCTCTGAACAATCTCAGCCTCGGCACTTGCCTTGGTGCTAGCCAGGACCTATACGCTCAGAGTCATCTCCAGGAACGTTGACCACCCTTAACGCCAAGCCCCAGAGAATGACCCTTTCGCTTGATCCCTAGCAGACTAACCAGACGGTTAGGATACCAGCCGAATTGATACACTGGGGACCAACAGTGCACCACCCGTCTAAAGGGTCGCCACGCACGGCCAACACGTGGAGGTATATTGCTGTCCGTGAGAAGCACGAAGCAAACAGAGCGGCGACAGCTTCTCATGGAGAGCTCCCTCGCCTACCCTCGAGGGAAAGAAAAAAAGCAATAAACTCAAGGGGAGGAAAAAACGGAAGGAGACAAGACACTAGGGTACCTCGGGGTCGTGAAGCCCGTCACACCTAAAGAAGATGTGCCCCTGAGGGGTTCACAGCCTCTTGCAATTTTCTCTCAAGGAAACCCATATCCTCCCCCGAGCAGTGAATCTCAAGGTCATCCACAAAAAGTGAACCGCTTACTCCTGTGGGTAGTTGTTTTATGACCTCATTGATTTTGATGATGAATAAAGTAACACTAAGAACGCTACCCTGAGGGACACCCTCTTCTTGATAAAAAACATCAGATAAAGTATTTCCAACGCGAACCCTGAAGGACCTTGTCTTTAAAAAGTTTTGAATAAAAATGGGTAAATTGCCTTTAAAACCAATTCCATAGAGGTCCTTTAGAATGCCGTACCTCCATGTTTTATCATAAGCCTTCTCCATATCAAATAAAATTGAAACTAGATGCTTCTTGTTAACAAAAGCTTCACGTATAGAATTTTCCAATAGTAAAAATATTGTCTATTGTGCCTCTACCAAATCGAAAACCGCTTTGAAAAGGCGACAGCCATTTCTTTTTTCCTAAAACATGTACTAGCCTAGAGTTAACCATCCTTTCTAAAAGTTTGCACAGAACACTGGTGAGAGCTATAGGACGATAATTGTTAGGATTTTTAGCATCTTTTCCTGGTTTTAATATAGGGATTACCACGGCTCTTCTCCATGAACTAGGAAATTTCTTTCCAGATCCTGTTGAACAGTTAAAATATTGTGTAGTGAAGTCTCAGTCAGATGAGTAAGCATGAGCAGATGAATATTATCAGGGCCTGGTGATGTAGCATGTGATTTGCTCAATGCCCTTTTGAATTCAATAAGATAAAAATCAGAGTTATATTCATCGTCCGTTAGGGAATTAAAATCTATATCATATCGCTCTTCATTTTTCTTATGAGAAATAAAATCTTGTGAGTATGAACTTGCACTGGAGACAGCAGAAAAAGCTTCTGCTAAAGTGTTTGCAATCTTCTTAGCATCTGTTATAACCTGCCCATTGTGATTTAAAAACGATACCGATGTGTTTTCATTGTATCGACCAGAAAGCCTTCTGATCTTGTCCCACAATTTTTTTGATGATATCTGGTTAGTTAAGGTGCTAATGAATGCTTGCCATGATTTCCTTTGACTCGTCCGTTTAACTCTTCTAAAAGTTGCTTTGGCCAATTTAAAGTCAATTAGATTACTGGTAGTCGGGTATCTTCGGAATTTATCCCAAGCTTTCTTTTGTTGTTTGTTAAAAATTCTACATTCCTCATTCCACCAGGGTTTCCAAATTTTGGGGATTTTCCCTGATGTTTTGGGGATGGCCATGTCTGCTGCTTGGATAATTGAATATGTGACTTTGTCAACCGCATCATCAATACTCACCTCCTCTACCATATCAAGAGTTATTGTTGCAAATTCTGAAAATAAAGACCAGTTGGCTTTCTGGAATATAAATTTCCTTGGTCTTTCAGGGTACCTAATATCATTGTCAATGTAAGATAAAATAATCGGGAAATGGTCACTGTTAAACAGATCGTCCTCAGTATTAAAATTCCATTTAATGACTAAAGAAGGCGAACATAAAGCTAAATCGAGCGTGTGGAAAGTTCGGGTTGGTTGGTGGAAATATGTATGATTACTGCTATTTAATAAACAGATGCAATGGTTATCAATGAGAGTTTCTATCTGTTGACCTCTTAAATTGATGTCTGGGCTACCCCAAATAGGGTTATGGCCGTTGAAATCACCCATGAGAATAAATGGTGGTGGCAATTGGTTAATTAAATCGTCCAATTCATTTTGAGTAAAATTTTGGTTAGGTGGGAGGTAAATAAAACATACTGTAACTAATACATCAATCTGCAGCTGTATTGCTACTGCTTGTATTACACTTGTTAATTGGATTTCTATAAAAGGAAAATGCTTTGAAATTAAAAGTGCTGCGCCTCCAGAAGCTCTTGCGCCTTGAGTATAATCTTTCCTTATAATATTGTAAAATTTTATTTTTACAGTGTCCACAGGAGAAAGATAAATCTCCTGTAATCCAAGGCAAACGGCCTGGTATTTATTTAAAATCGATTTAATATCATCAATGTGGGACCTCACACCGTGACAATTCCACGATAAAAAGTTAATTGCCATTTTATTGCCTATTTTTTGCTAGGTGTTTTGGAGGTCTCCTCCTCCCCGTCAGTGAACATCACATCGTCATCAGATGGGTGAATTTTTAAATCACCAATATCATCATCACCCTCGTTAATTCTTGGTTCTTTTAAAAATCTTGTTTTGTAAGAGTGCGTTTTTTTATTGAATCCTTTATTTTCACGTCTAGATTTTTCTTCATAATTTGCATCCTTGATTTCCTCAATGCCTTTGTTTCTTTGAAAGATTTTACTACTTTCTTTGGTGTTTCAGTCTTATTACTTTGAGGTATACGAGACAGTTTACTATGGTTAATGTTTGAGTTTGAGTTTGTTTTGTTTTCCTGGCACAAGAGCCACAGTTGGCTATACTGCGCCAAACTATTTTAAGTTATCTACGTAAAACTGTAAAAGCTTCAACTATATAAAAACAATGGGAAACTTTGCAAAAAAACAAACGAAGTAATGCTTAAATATGTGGATAAAAACCTATTGACTTTAAAAATGCTAAAAGATTTGCATGTGGGGTTTTGCCCAATAAAATAGAAACCTCTATTGTACGAGTTCTAAAATAATGTAAACGTTGGGAATTAAAATTTGGGCATTCAGTTAAAATGTGGTGAACTGACATAATGCAGTTGCATTGGGAGCACATTGGTGCCTGTTCTCCTAAAAGCAAATAACGATGAGTGAATCTAGTGTGACCTATGCGTAAACGTGTTAAGATTGTGTCTGTTTTTCTGTTTGATTGAGAGGGCCAAGGTTCTACACGAGGTTTAACAGTGTGAAGCTTGTTTTGTATCAAAAGGTCCCACTCAGCCTGCCATTTTGAATGATGGAGTATTGTGATGTATTTTTTAAAATCATTGAAAGGTATAGTAGCATTAGTAGAGGTAGTCGCTAATTTAGCGGCCCTATCTGCTTTCTCGTTGCCTATAATTCCAACATGAGATGGTACCCAACATAGTAAAACACTAAAACCACGAGAATCGAGTTTATCTAAAACGTTTAAAACATTTAAAACCAAAGGATTTTTATGAGAATGAATATGATTTGAAATGAGAGATTGTAAAACACTTAGTGAATCTGTGTAAATAATATATTTATTTTGTGGTCTGTCACATATTTCTTCCAAAGCATATAAAACGGCTGTAATCTCTGCGGTGAAAACAGAACAAATTGTATGTAGTTTAAAAGAAAAAGTTGCGTCTGGAAAAATAACCGCAAATGAAACATGGTCAGCTGATTTGGAACCATCTGTATAAATTGGAATGAAATCATTATATTTCTGTCTATGTTCATTAAAAATGCGATGATAGATGATATCAGCTGTGTCAGATTTAGTAAAAGATTGAAAAGGATTTAAAGACTGTACAACAGGAATTCTCCAAGGAGGAAAATTATTCTTTCGATGTGGAGTGACTTGAAGGTAAAGCAAATTTAAATCTAAAAGAATATCATAAACTCGCGTAAAAAATACAGTGATAAATGATTTCCTAGCTTCTTGTAATCTAACAAGAAAAAGACGAAGTTTAAAATTATGAAATGGGTGGCATGTATTGGATTTGATTCTAAAATAGTATTTCAGTGATAAAATATTTCTTCTAAAAGTAAGTGAAGGTTCAGAGCAGTCAACGTATAGACTCTGAACGGGAGATGTTCTAAAAGCTCCTGAGCAAAGTCGAAGAGCTGTGTGATGAACGGGGTCTAGTTTTTGCAAAACACTTTTCCTAGCGGATCCATAAATCTCGCAACCATAATCAATTTTAGACAGTACTGTAGCTTTATAAATTTTTATCATAGAATTCCTGTCAGCTCCCCAAGTTGTAGTCGACAAGACTTTTAAAATATTTAATGACTTCTCACACTTTTTCCTCAATAGTTTTATATGAGGGAGAAATGTTAATTTTCTGTCGAAAGTGATGCCCAAAAAACGAATGTCGTTTACAAATGGAATTATTTCGTCATTTAGTTTAATTTCGGGATCAAAATGAAGACTACGTTTCCGACAGAAATGAACAGCTGCTGTTTTCGATGAAGAGATGGTATAACAATTATTATTGCACCACTGCGTGACACTATTCACTGCAATTTGCAATTGTCGCTGTATAAAATTCATATTTGTCCCTGTACAAGAAATGTACAGGTCGTCAACATATAAATAACCTCTCACGGAAGTTGGCAATTGTTTTAAAATATTGTTAATTTTTAAAATAAAAAGAGTCACACTTAAAACGCTACCCTGAGGAACACCTTCCTCTTGAATAAAAAAGTCTGAAAATTCGGATTCCACTTTGACCTGGAATCTCCTAAGCTGTAAAAAGTTATTTAAAAAAATTGGAAGGTTGCCTCTTAACCCAAGGTCGTGTAGATCTTTTAAAATGCCATATCTCCAGGTCGTGTCGTACGCCTTTTCAATGTCAAAAAAGATGGCAATAAGATGCTTCCTCTGTAAAAATGCAAGGCGAATGTCCGTTTCAAGTGCAAGTAGGTTGTCGATGGTGCTCCGACCCGTCCTAAATCCACTCTGGGACGAATGCAGATGATTTTTAGCCTCCATATAGTAAATCAATCTTTTGTTTATCATTCTTTCAAATAATTTGCATAAACAAGAAGTCAAAGCTATTGGGCGGTAGTTTGAAGGGTTGGTCGGATCTTTGCCTGGTTTTAACAATGGTATTATGATAGCCTGCTGCCAAAGGGTAGGAAAGTAATGTTCACGCCAAATACGATTATAGAGATCTAATATACTATTTTGCGATGCTATTGATAAGTGTTTGATCATACTGTAACTAATTTTGTCTGGACCGGGAGAGGAATCATGAACATTAGAAAGGGATGATTGAAATTCCATGAAGGTGAAATCGCAATTGTAAGGTTGGTTTGTTCGAGAAATAAAATTTAACTTTTGTTTTTCTGCTTTCTTTTTGTTGTTTAAAATGGAAGGAAGATAAATTTGGTTGCTAGATGTATGTGCTAAAGTTGAGGCTATGGAATTTGCAATGTCTTTTAAATTTGATATTGTATTTCCCTTATCAATTAAAACCGAAATAGCATTTGATCGGCAGACACCTGAAGCTTTTTTAACTTTGTTCCACAGCTGGCGGCTAGATATCTTAGAGTTGATGCTAGAAACAAATTTTCTCCATGACTCCCTTTGACTGCGTCGTTGGATCTTTCTAAATTCTGCTTTGGATTTTTTGAAATTTATGAAATTTGCAGTTGAAGGGTGTCTGCGAAACACACCCCAAGCTTTCTTTTGTTTTTTACGGGCCTGCTGGCAATCTGCATTCCACCAAGGCTTGTTTTGTTTTCTTCGCATACCAGACGTCTTCGGAATGGAGTTGTCTGCTGCTTCTATTATAACATTAACTACATAGTCTATTGCTTGATCTATTGTGGAAGATTTAATTATATTTGAATTTATATTAGCAAGAGAGGTGAATTTGTGCCAATTAGCTGCATTAAAAATATATTTAGGTGGACGGAAATGGCTAGTTGGGTTGTGTCTACTGTCAGTTAAGATTAAAGGAAAATGGTCGCTATTGTATAAGTCATTGTCTATTGTCAAACTTAAAAAAGGTAAGAGGGGCGGAGAACAAATGGCGAGATCGACTGAATGAAAAGTTCTGGTTGGCAAATGAAAATGCGTTTTTTCGTCAGAATTTAAAAGACATAAATTGTGGTCTGCAATGAACTGTTCAATTTGTAGACCACGTGAATTTGAATCAGAACTCCCCCAAAAGGAGCTGTGGCCATTAAGGTCGCCTGAAATAATAAAAGGAGATGGAAGTTGGTGGATTAAATTATTAAGGTCTGTCTGGCTGACACGCTCACTAGGAGGAAGGTAGAGACTGCAAACAGTAATTAAAGAGTGTGTCTGGATACGGATGGCTACAGCTTGTAAATTAGTGTTCAGAGTCACGGGAATTGTAGGAATATCAGTTGCTGCAAGGATGGCAACGCCACCAGAAGCCCGATCTGCAATATGGTGTTTGCTGTAAATTTTATACTGCCGTATACTGTGTTTGTCTGTTTTAAGGAATGTCTCCTGAAGTGCGATACAGGCGGGTTTGTGTTTGTTAATTAGATCTCTTAATTCTGCTGACTTGTTCTGAAAGCCACGACAGTTCCAAGAAATGAGGGTGGCCATGAAAAAAAAACCCCACAAACAACAACAAAAAAGGAAAAAAACCGCCAAGAAAAAACCTAAGGAGAAAGCAGGAGGTCCTCAACCTCTCCAGTAGACATGTCATCATCAGAAGGATAAACTTTAAGGAGGGAATCATCATCATTATTTTTGCCTTCCTTAACGGAATCTTTCAAGAAATCTTCTCTGGAAGGGGATCGGTTTGGGAGAGAATGGGAAAAAACTTGCTCTCTTTTTTCGGCAAGTAGACGTGCGCGTTTAGCAGCTTTAGTTTCTTTTACCTTCACCCATTCATTCGACTTTTTCTCTTGTTTTTTGTTTTCACGGCTTTGTTTAGTAATTCTTTTTATTGGAGAAGAACTGTTATTTGATAAAGGTGTATCGGAATTGGTTCGAGTTTGATCTGATGCATTTGTGATACACGAGTTTGTTGGAGTGTTTGTTTGCGGTTCAATATTTCTGACTGTGGGATTAGTGACAGTAGGCTGGACTACAGACGAAATTGTTTGGTTGTTTAGATTCTGAGAATTAGAGGAAGGAGAGGAAATTTCTTCCCAAGATTTTTTAATAGCAAGGAGTGCGAGCCAATCTGATTTTTTTACTACTATTGAATCATTTTCCGCTGGAGGATTTGCTGTTTTATCTGAAATAGGAGTAGGTTTTAATGCTGCTGAATATGAGAGGCCTGGTTGAGGATTTCTGTCATTTACGATTTTACGGGCTTCAGGAAATGAAATGTTTTTGGTAATTTTAACCGTCTGAATCTCTTTTTCATGTTTGTATCGTGGGCAAGATTTGAAATAAGCCGGATGTTCTCCGGTACAGTTGTAGCATTTTGGTGTAGTGGAGGAACAATTATTACTGTCATGATCTGGGAGGGAGCAGCGAGCACAGTTTTGTTTGCTGCGGCAGGCTGTTAATGTATGGCCGAATCTTTGGCATTTAAAGCAGCGTAACGGATTTGGGATGTAATGTTTTACATTGCAGTTTATGTAAGCTATTTTGACAGATTTGGGCAGTACGGGAGTGTTAAAAGTAAGTATGAGATGCTTTGTTGGGAAGTTTTGACCGTTCTTTTTAATGGTTATTCTGTGGACTGATATAACTTTTTGATCTTTTAAGCAGTCCAGGAGATCTTCTTCGAGATCTCTCTGGAACTCACTTTCGGAAATGACGCCTTTAGAATAATTGAGTGTTCGATGGGGAGTGACTGTGACTTCAATATTTCCTATTTTTTCCAGTTTCTTTATATTTTCAGCTTGTTTACTATTTGTAACTTCAATGAGGAGGCTTCCGTTGTTTAATTTTTTGATAGATTTAGTTTCTCCAACAAATGCAACGATAGTTTTATGTATAAGAATTGGGGAAGTATTTTTCAATGTATTGTTTTCAGAATTTATAACAAAAAATTTAGAATAAGCATTACAATTTTGATTAGCAAGAGGACCCATATGATATTGAGAGAGATTCAGGCCCGACGGCATCGCCCACCACGGAGCCCAACAAGGGATGGCAGTTACCGGCTCTGGAATTTCCAGCCTCGGCACTTGCCATGATGCTAGCCGGAACCTATACGCTGGGAGTCACCCCCGGGGACAGTGACCACCCTTAACGCCAAGCCCAAGGAGTGACCCCTTCGCTTGATCCCCTTGAGCAGACCAGCCATGCGACTGGGATACCAGCCGATTGATACACCGGGGACCGAAATGTACCACCCGTCTAATGGGTCGCCACGCACGGCCAACACGTGGGGGTAATTTGCTGTCCAAGAGAAGCAAGAAGCAAACAGAGCGGCAACTGCTTCTCATGGAGAGCTCCCTCGCCTACCCTCGAGGGAAGGAAGAAAAAAGCAGAAACTCAAAAGGAAGGCTAAAACTCGAAAGGAGACAAGACACTAGGGTACCTCGGGGTCGTGAATCCCGTCACATCTGAAGAAGATGTGCCCCTGAGGGAAGAAGACATAGACTCTTTTCAAACTAACCCAAATCCAGGCCCCTATGAATTAGTGGCTAAGAAAACAGCAAGCGCTCTGCATAGGATCAGAGCATCACTAGCAAAAGCCAAGGTCAATAAGAACAACAGAAAAGGAGTTTTGGACCCTACCATCTCTCTTATAGCAGCCCTTAATGAACAAGCCGCGGAAATTGGTACCCTGCAGGCAAAAGTCTCCCTTCTTGAGGCAAAAGCCAACAGTGTAACTGATCTCAAAGCTCAGGTGGCCTTCCACAAAGCAGAAAATGAGAAACTCAAAAATGAAGACACATCCAAATCGGCAGAGATTGCAAGCCTCACCGAACAAAATGTCCTGCTCAAAGCAGAAAACACTATCCCCCCCAAAAAAATACCCCACCGGCAGCAGCCCCCCCTCCCCCCCCCCCCCTCCAGCGGAGCCTAAGAAGATGACGTTCGCAAACGTATTGAAGAGTCAATTGCCAAAAATCAATAAGAAAAAGAAATTTGTCTCCTTAGTCTACCCGAAAGACGAAAACACTTCTTCGGAAGAAACAAAGAGCACGCTTTTCTCTTCAATAGCCCCGAGCAAGCTAAACATTGGAGTAAAAAACGTCAAAAAGGTCCAAAACGGAGGTGTTGCAGTTGAATGCAACACGGAGGAGCAGTTGGAAAAAATCATAAAGGAAATCAACTCCAACCCCTCCTTGCAAGGGAAAGTGGAAACGAGATCCCCAGTCCGCCGTGACCCCAGAATTATAATCTATGATGTTGATGACTCAATCTCAAAGGAGAACTTCATGCAGACATTCTGCCAGCAGAATAATGTTGATAATTCGAAGATAAGTGGAATCTTCAACCTAAAGAGCAAAACAAAGGACAAGGTACATTGGGTCCTTCAAACCGACCCAAAAGTGTTCAAGGTCCTTATGAGAAGAAAATTTACTTCGAATGGGCAAGGCTCTCAGTTAGAGAATTCTTAAGGCCCACAAAATGCTACAAATGCAACCGCTACGGGCACATTAGCACGAAATGCGAGCACGAAGAAACCTGCCCACGTTGCGGGGAAGAGGGGCACAAGAAGGATACATGCACAAAAGATGCAAAGTGCATCAACTGCTCCGAAGCCGCAAAAAAATACGGAAGAGAAATAGCATCAGACCACGAGGCCACCAGTCAAAACTGCGAAACCCACCTTCACGAATTAAAAGCCCCAAGACAACGCACATGCTATGTGTAATACGCCCTTTAAGGAAATCAAATGTGTTCAACTAAACCTCCACCACTCAATCGCAGCCACCAAAAACATCATTCAACGAGCCAAAGACCAAAAAATTAGCATAGCCTGTGTGCAGGAGCTCTACCAAATGCGTGGCGTACCTGTGGGGATCCCAGCACATGCCAAGTTCTTCTTCTCCGGGAGAGACAATCTCAAAGCAGGGATTATAGTCTTTGATAAGGAATTACACACAATGAGAGTCTTCAGCTCGAGAAATGTTGTAGCTGTCACTATTCAAGTCCAGAACAAAAGCGTCCTGGTGATTTCAGCTTATTGTCCCCCTTCGGAGGACACACTTCAGGAGATCGAGAATTGCCTGCAGTTCCCCCACAATGGAGTCATTTTAGCCTCAGATCTCAATGCAAAAAGCCCAACATGGGGTGGGAACACCCAGGATGAGAGAGGAAGTCTTCTCTTGGAGTTCACTCTTTCGAGAAGTCTAGCAGTCATCAACGAGAACTCCCCCCCGACTTTTGATGGTTCCACAGGACGCTCTTGGATTGATACAACAATAGTTGATACATTTATGCTGGACAGAATCTCCAAATGGAGAGTGGATGCAGAACCCACAGGCAGCGACCACAACAGTATCAGCTTTTCACTGTACACAGGCAATACAATCAAAAGGAAACCAAATAGATACAGACTGGCAAATCTTGACCCAGTGGCGCTTAGATCTGCCCTGTCAAAAGACCTAGCCAACCTCAAATTTGCAGAACACAAGCACATAGATGATCAAATAGCCTCATGTATGGAAATACTTCAGAAGGCGTGCCGCAAAAGCAGACCTCTTGGAAAGGTTGCCCCAAAAAAGCATGACTGGTGGTCGAGGCATCTCGAACTCTTACGAAGCAAAGTCCGCTCTGCTAAAAGGAAACTCTTCAAGGCCAAGGACGTGAGAGATGTTCGATTCCTGAGATCAAAAGTCAAGGAGGCAGAAGCCCTCTATAGACTCAGCTTGAATGCGGCGAAGAGGGAGGATTGGGAAGACAAGTGCGAGAATGTCACAGCGGAGGATCCCTTCGGGGTGCACTTCGATGTGGCAAAGAACCCGGATGCACGTTTCTTCCAACTAAATGCCTTAAGGAAGGAAGATGGGAATCTCTCGGCAAACATCAATGAAGCCATCCAACATCTCCTCGATTTCCACTTTCCTCACGACCTTGGCCCAGACACTCCCCATCAAGCTAGGATCAGAGAAGACAGCAAATCTCCACCCTTCACCAGCCCAGACCCACCTTTCTCCATCCCAGAGGTGGACACAGCCATCAAGAACATCAGGAGCAAAAAAGCCCCAGGACCAGACGGCTTCTATGGAGACGTCATCAAGGAAGCTTATGCCTGCAATAGACTCTTCATAGTAGACTTGTTCAACTCTTGCCTCAGGACAGGTTACTTCCCCAAAAGGTGGAAACGGGCTCAGGTTGTGATGTTCGTCAAGCCCAACAAAGAGGACAGTGACCCTTCAGCCTACCGTCCGATTTGCCTCCTGGATGCACTAGGGAAAGCACTGGACAAACTCATAACACAACGAGTCCTGTTTCACCTTCATAGTACTAGCTTTTTACACTCCAACCAATTCGGCTTCCTACCCGGCAAAAGCGCCCCAGATGCCATTCTCGAACTCAAAAAATGGATACAAGCTGCAAGAAGCGAGGCTAAGCATAGTATCGTTATCTCTCTTGATGTGGTTGGTTGGTTGTGTTGGGAGTTTTGGCGCAAGAGCCATGAAGTTGACCATACTGCGCCAGAAAAAAGTAAAATCATGTCAAGAA
>BGPR01008763.1:0-19619 GCA_013235015.1 Araneus ventricosus | reverse complement strand
CAGGGACGGACGTGTTGTAAAAAGCAGATGCCGACTTAGCAGCCTGATCAGCATCCTCATTTCCTCTTATTCCCACATGGGATGGTATCCAACAAAATAAAACGGTAAAACCACGAAAAAGAAGGTTGGAATAAAGTTCTAAAACGCTAAAAACCAATGGGTGGCTCTGATGATTCGATGACTTTAATGACTGTAAAACACTCAATGAATCAATGTAGATGATATAACACCCACAAGGTCTATTTAAAATGTTTGTCAGAGCAAGCTGGACTGCAGTAATTTCTGCGGTAAAAATAGAACAGAATTGTCGAAGTTTAAAACTTAAAATTCTATCAGGGAAAACAACTGCAAGAGAGGTATCTGTGGACGTCTTTGATCCATCTGTAAAGATGGGAGTAAATGTACGGTAATGTGATCTATGCTCAAAATATAATTTCTGGTAAATAGTATCTATTGTCTGGTTTTTTGGGAAGTTTTCAAAGGGATTCAGGTAATTAAAATCTTTATTTTTCCAAGGAGGAAAATTGTTTAAAGCATGTGGAGAGACAATTAAATAACCTAAAGTTAGATCCGATAAAATTGTTCGCATTCTAGTGAAAAAAATGGGTATAGATGACTTTCTTTTTTCCTGTAAACGGATTAAAAAAGGACGGAGCTGATAGTTATGAAAAGGATGATGAGGAAGAGATTCTATTTTGAAATAAAAATGCAGCGACAGCATTTGTCTTCTTAGACTAAGAGACGGCTCATGCGAATCGACATACAAGCTTTTCACTGGAGATGTCCTGAATGCTCCAGAACAAATCCTGAGAGCTGTATGATGCACTGTGTCTAATCTTTGAAGAACTGTTTTCCTGCTTGAACCATAGATCACACATCCATAGTCAATCTTCGAAAGAATAATAGCCCTATAGATGCGCATCATAGAAGGCCGGTCTGCTCCCCAAGCGGTTGTTGATAAAACCCGTAAGATATTCAGAGATCTTTCGCATTTTTTCCTTAGGGATATCACGTGAGGCAAAAAAGTTAATTTTTTATCAAATATGACTCCCAAGAAGCGAATTTCATTTAAAAGTGGGATTGAATGACCGTCAAGTTTTATTTCTGGATCTAAGTGAAGATTGCGCTTACGGCAAAAGTGAACTGCTGCTGTTTTTGACGTGGATAAAGTAAAGCCGTTCATGAGAGACCTCTCTCTTGATGTGAAAAGTGCCTTTAGCCGGGTATGGTGGCCAATGGTCCTCCATATACTCAAGAAATCCGGATGCCCCAGCAACCTGTTTAAACTTATCTCCAGCTTCCTTGATGACCGCTCAGTCTTCCTGGACTATGATAGGAAAAACATCTCTCACTCCTTCTCGATCGGATGCCCACAGGGTTCCAACTCTGGACCACTGTACTGGATTCTTATTTCCGATGAAGCTCTAAAGATAAACTTCGAATCAGACGTGAGGCTTCTCGCCTACGCAAACGACTTTTACCTCTTCATAGCGGCCACAGGTAAACAGCATTTCCAAGCCAAGGTCACACGAGCAATGGAACAACTCGATCTATGGAGCAAGAAAGCAAAGGTCTCCTTTGCCCATGAAAAGACCAAGCTGATACCATTTGCTAAGAAAGGTTGGTATAAGCACCCTCCCTACTGCTCATTTGCAGGCAACTCGTTTAAACTTGAGCGTAATCTCAAAATGCTTGGAGTTATCATCGATGACCGCCTCAACGGACTCCCGCACATCGAATACATCGGAGGGAGGATGCTTCGTATCCTGAACCGTCTCACTATAGCCAAGCATAGAAGAGGGCTGTCGGGAAGAGTCCTGAAGGTCCTCTACTAAAGAGCCCTGGAAAGAATCCTAGTCTATGCAGCTCCGGCTTGGTGGACGGGAACAGCCAACCAAAAAAATAGATTGCTCAGCATCCAGCGTAAGGTTCTACTCGCAGTAACAGGTGCGTTTAGAACAACATCAACAGTAGCCTTGCAGATAGCGAGTGGTATTGAGCCCATAGATCTTGTTTGTGGCCTGGAAACAGCTTGGTACCATATTAAGAAGTCTCACGTCGACTATCACCTCTTTGGTGTCAAAGTGGAAGGGGCCAATATGGAGATAGCTCTCCCTACTCTCTCTCATCCCAGCAGCTGGACGCCAGTGCAGTGGGACAAAAACATCGCCACATCGGACCTGCTGATTTACTCAGACGGTTCCAAACTAGAAGGACAGGTTGGCGCAGCCTTCTGCGTCATGAATGAGGACATTCGCCAAGAGCATCAGTACAGGCTAAGTGACCACAGCTCAGTCTTTCAAGCCGAAGCAGTGGCGATTCAAAATGCCATAAAATGGAAAAGGAACAATTTCCCTTCGACTAAATGCCACATCCACACCTTAGCGTACTGATGGCTCTGCAAAACTACCATATCAATCATGAACTCATCCGCTGGATACGGCTCCATCTAGATGAAAATATTGCACTGCACTGGGTCAAGGCGCACATTGGCATCGAGGGCAATGAGACTGCGGGCAGAGCAGCAAAGGGAGCTGCGGCCAAAGAAACGGTGGACACCCCCCTTGGGATCCCCCAGAGCTCAATCAAAAGACAGCTAAAAGACCTCCTCATTGCTGACTGGCAGCAGAGATGGGACAGGAGCGGTGAGAATGGCCGTTTCACCCACGCCATCTTCCCGAAGGTGTCAAGGTCCAGGTGCCTTTTCAACGGCTATGATATCCAAGCGGTTTCCAACCACGGACTCTGCCCGCAGTACCTCCGACGATTCAACCTTCGCACCTGCAGCTGTCGCTGTGGAGAGGATGAGAGAGATGATATCCATCACTTCATTTTCACCTGCCCATTGCTCGGACATCTCAGAAAAAGAATCAGCCCGGGAGACGACATTCTCAGGGTACTTTCCCACCCAATTCTCAGGGAGGAAATGCGGACGCTCTTAAGGACAGTTTATTTGAATGAGTCCAACATCTTCCAGGAACTCTGAAAAAGGCCATAAGCCCATGAACTCTTTTCATTTTCTGAACTCTACATTTCCACCCTAGCAACCACAAAATGGACTCATCAGTTACTCCATATTGTCTAACTCTTTGCAATTGTATAAACGAACAATCCCTTGTATCTGTAAATACTGTATATATTCAAACCACATGTAAACCATAAATCGCCTGTATCAAAATCATGTACTACTCAAACCACAACTGCTGCTTCCACTCTGTATTTCATTCCAGGTGGAGCCACAAGCGGCTCCTTTGTTGTTTCAAGCAGCATTGTGGTTTAAGACCTGTATTTTTTTTTTTTCCCTCTCTTGACTCAATAAAGTTTAGTGTGTCGACGGAGCACCAAATGGAAGGCGGAAAGGTGAGTCTTTTTAGCTTTTTCGGTTGGTGGATGCCCTGCTGCCTATGGCAGCTGGACAGCACGCAGACCAGGTTCTTTTAAGTTCCCTTTTTTCGGCCCTTTTTTACTTGTTGTCTCTTTTATTTATTTAGCAGTTCTTCGCACCCAGCACATTGTTTTCATTCACCTGTACCACACAGGCAAAATTCTCAAAATTAGATTGTGGAAAATTAGCTTCTCACCGGCGTAACGCCTCTTAGGCAGACGCCAAACGCCCATCAGTCTTACCCTACTGATCATTCCGAGTCGAGATCTCGAGGAGAGCAGACGTGCTCTCTACGCTCTCCAGCTTTCTAAGTTCAGCGCGCGATTTTCATAAGTGTGTTTTAGTTGTGCTTCGCTCCCGCGGCCCCCACTGGACCTATCACGATTATTCTTGCACATCATTATACAGAACCGTTGTGCCTTGGTTCCGGTGCAACTTTAGTGTGCTTTTTGAGACTTTTTCAGTGCTATTTTCTGGACTTTGATAATGGATTGTACTACATTCAGGATGACCGGCTGCCTATGTTCAGAGAGCATCGCCAAGAGGTTCAATCACAGGCCGGCAGTCTTGCCTGCAGCCTTTTTTTCCCTGGCCTTTTAATTAGCGGTTTTTTTTTCTCCCTCTTTCGTGACTTCGCATCCAGCACATGTCAAAGTTGTTTTAGTAGCCCTGGGATCCCAGGCCAAAATTCGAAATTTCTTGAAACCAATTAGCCTTTTCCAGGTGTAACGCCGCTGACGGCACACACCTAAGTCCCATCAGCTTACCCTACTGATCTCATTCCGAGTTGAGATCTCGAAGAGAGAGGACGTGCTCTCCACGCTCTCCAGCTCTCTGAGTTCAGCGCGCGTTCTCTTCAAGTGTGTTTTGTGTTCTGCTCTCGCTCTCCGCTCCTACTGGAGATTTCTACAAAATTCTTGTGGATTACAGTGCCCAACAGTGTGGTGTGTGTGAACACTAACTTTATTGTGATTTCTTTGTGAAAAAATTGGATTTATAGTGCATTAAACACGGATTTTACCCTGGATTTCATATTAATGGAGATGTCTGGCTAACCTGCCATAGAGGGCGCTGAGGTAAGTGCCTCCTAATCACCTCCATCTTTTAGCGTGTGTCATGCAGAGCAATTTGATATATGATTTATGTGCCTATCTCAAATAGTTGATTTTTTATGAATTTTTAAAGTTGTGCTGAGCTCCCATGCTGGCCTCCAGTTCTCCTTTCTACCTTTGACTTTACCTCCTAATAACTTTTTTGTTTGCTTTCCGTTCCATTAGCTTTCTTAATGATAGTTAATTCAGGCGATTCTCAGTGCAACTAAAAAAGAATTTTGTAATTCGGAAAATTCGAGGTAAAGTTATAAGAGTTTATTTTTTTCTTCACCTTGCCATTTCAGCCCTTTTTTTCACTCATTCTGTAAACAAGTTTTTCAAAAATTCATCTCTTTTGATATTAACTATTTTATTAAAATTCTTTTTCATCCTTATCGCTCGTGCGATTCTCTTTTAAATGAGCCCCTCCTTTTAACCCTAAGTTGATTTTTACTATTTTTTATGATTTTTTAAAAAAACCTCCAAATGAAGCCCCTCGCTTTTGGGGTGGAAAGGTAGGAGGAAAGCATGGGAGTAGTATGTTGTCTAATGTTATCTCTATGGGGATTTTTAATTTCTTTAATATTGTATAAATTCTGTTTTATTTACTGTATAAAGTGGGGACTTGCACCATATAATTGCTTAATTTTTTATCTTTCTTCCGGTACAAGTCTCATGTTTGTACATGAAGCCTAAGTTAGTTTATTGTAGTGTATTCATAAGTGTATATTTTTGTTTAGTAATGGCTGCCATACATAGCGCCATTTTGTCAGAGTGAGTAGCGTCCCTGTGAGTCAGCTCTTTTTCACCTTTCTAAGTTTGAGCGTCTGAAGACAGTGTTGGCTCTTTGCCCTGATTGGCAGTTTCAGACGTTGCCACCACATCTAGCTAAACTCTCTTATAGTCTGCTTTTGCCAACCTTAGCCTGTTTTCCATATCGATGAAGTATTACAAGTCTGCTTGTACCACTATCTTGTAGCATATTGCTGCTTAGTGGCCCCATAGACTTAACATGGGGATGCTTCAATATTTTCTATCTCACACGTTTTTGGTCCGATTAAGTCCTAACTTGGTGATAATTTACCTTTCTCATTAGTCTAGAGGTAAAAAAATCTTTTTAGTGTACTTGCTTTTTTTAACCCTTTTTCGCCTATTGGGACTTAGAAAATTTTCTCCCATAGGATTAACATGGGGTATTTTCAAAACGTTAGCTAGCACTAACTAATACTCCGGGATACTTCTAACTTGGTAGGGAGAGACCCCAGTACTTGCTTAATAAAAGCTAACTATATTTAGTTTAGTACTGGTTTTCTTTCCCCTCTTTTTCCCCCTCGTCCTTGTTAAAACTGGCCTCTTTCTGCTGATATTTGCTAGTTCTTTTCTCAGTAACTATTAGACTTAAACTCTTTAAATTTTTCACACAGGTGCCTCTTATTGCTAGCTCCCCCCCTGGCACTGTCCCCCCGCTCTATTTGCTTCCCCCCGGTTTTCCACCCCCTTCCTTGGTGTCAGTATTCACAGTCGTAAGTGCTGGAATGAGGGTTCCCCTTGATCTAGGTCCAAGATCTCTTTCACTTTGTTCCCTAGGGACCCCCCTTCCCCCTCCCAGTTTTTCCAGCCTTTTAGGAGGGAAGGGGTTATTCCTTCTGGGCTCCACTCACAGGGGTAGCTACTAAGACGCTGGATGAGTCCCCATAGTTAACTAGTATCTTTTTTTTATATAATTTTAAAAAAATATATATCTTTCTTTTCCTTTCCTTTATCACAATTGCTCGGCATGCGCATGCGAGGAGGGGGGTGGCTGCCTCAGCACCCCTCTTTGCTGTATTTAATTTCTAACTTTTGAACCTTTGTTTCCCTACGTCTCAGTATTCCAGGACGATGATAGAAGTCAATTTTCCAGAATTGGATACATTGTTATGTAGCCCAACCAAAGAAGAGATGGACAGTGCCATCAAAATTGTAAGCACGCATTCTAGCCCTTTTGAAGAACTTTCTCTTCGAACCATGGCAGCAATGACGAAAATTAGAACAACGCTGTCAAGAGCGAAAGTAACCAAGTCTAATAAGAGAGGAGTCCTTGAGGGAGCTACAGCTCTCCTCGCCCTCCTTTACGAACAGGCGAACGAAATTGGCACTCTGAATGCCAAAGTAGCTCTTATGGAAGCTAAAAGCTCAGAGGTGGAAGACCTCAGAGAACAATGTTCTCTCCTTAAGGTAGAGAAAGCACGCCTTCAGGAAGAAAATGCATCATTGGTACAAGCAGCCAGTCGACAAAACTCAAGCCCACCTGCGCAGGCACAAACTACTAAAGGCACTTTCGCCGACCAAGTTAAGAAATGGAGTCTGCCGAAAAAACAGAAGCCTAAGTTTGTGTCCCTCAATTATCCGAAGGATGGGGAAACCTCAGAAGAGGTCACAGCACAACTCTATACATCGATAGCGCCTAGCAAATTTAATATCAATGTAAAGAACGTAAAAAAGCTTCAGAATGGAGGAGTAGCTGTAGAATGCAGCACAGAAGATCAACTCCGGAAAATCATGTCCGAAATTAACACCAACAAGGACCTACAAGACAAGCTAGTAGCTAAAAGGCCAGTCCTCAAGCTCCCCAAAGTGATCATATACGATGTTGATGTCAACTTCCCCAGGGAACATCTCCTGCAAACAATAAGTCAGCAAAACGAGGTGGATGTCAACCAAATGAAGATCCTCTTCCAAATCAAGAGCAGAACAAAGGATAGATGCCATTGGGTTCTAGAGACAGAGCCAGAAGCACTCAGACAGCTGTTAAAGGTCAGGAAAATTGCGCTTGAATGGTCACGACTGACAGTTAGGGAATTTCGTCGGCCAACTAAGTGCTACAAGTGTTGTCGCTATGGGCACATCAGCACCAACTGCAAGGAAGAAGAGACGTGCCCAAGATGTGGAGAAAATGGACACAAGCGAGCAGACTGCGATAAGGAAGTAAATTGCATTAACTGTGCAGACCTTAACAAAAAATTTCAACTCTCATTAGATGTTAAGCATGACTCAACAGACCCAAATTGTGAAGCTCATATCAGAAAGATGAAGCAGCTACGCAACAGAACCAAATATGTATAGTACATCCTTCTCACATTACAAATTGGTCGAACTCAATTTGCACCACGCCATAGCGGCAACAAAGAACCTTGTAACAAGAGCGGAACACCAACTTCTTAGTATTGCTTGCATACATGAAATTTACCAGCTCAGAGATCGCCCAGTAGGAATTCCGGCTCGGTACAAATTTTTTGTATCGAAAAGACAGAATCTCAAGGCTGGAATAGTTGTTTTTAATAACAACATCCAAGCGATGAAAGTCTTCTCCTCCAACAACGTGGTAGCCATAACAGCAGTCATTCAGGACAGAAAGACACCGATAGCTTCTGTATACTGTCCCCCCTCCGAAGATCTGGAAGACACACTATCAGAACTAGAAGAATGTCTCTGTTACCCTAACGAAGGAGTGATAATCATGGGCGATTTCAATGCCAAACACCCAGTATGGGGAGGTAACACAGAAGATGATAGGGGGATCCTGCTGATGGAATTTGCCCTAGCAAAAGGCTTAGCAGTTCTGAACAACCAGGACTCTCCTCCCACTTTCGATGGTTCCACGGGCAGGTCCTGGGTAGACGTAACACTGGCAGATCCAGCAACAGCTAGCAATGTTTTTAAATGGGAAGTCGATGCCGAACCAACGTGTAGCGATCATAGAAGCATAAGCTTCTCCCTGTATGCGAGCAAACACTCCATCTACAAACCAAACAGATTCCGCCTGCAAAACTTGGACCCAATGGCACTGAAAAGAGCCCTGAAAGACCATTTCCATGACCTTCTCCCACAAGAGGACAACCTAGAAAAGGAAGCAGAAAACTGTATCAACAAGATCCTTGAGGCCTGCAAAAGCAGTAAGCCAGCCAAACAACCCCTACAAAAAAAGCAGAGATGGTGGTCAAAGAATCTGGAAATCCTCAGAAGCAAAGTTCTCTTTGCTCAGAGGAAACTGTATCAAGCTAAGGATGAGAGAGACAGGAAGTTCTTGAGGCAGCGCTTCAAGGAAATTGAATCTATCTACAAGCTCCAACTCAACTCAGCCAAGAGAGAAGACTGGCTTGACATCTGCGAAAACGTCACGACGGATGACCCCTTCGGGGTTCATTTCGAAGTGGCAAAAAATCCAGACGCCAGATTCTTCCAGCTAAGCGCCATTACAAAACCAGATGGAACTACCACAACATCAACAAAAGAAACTATTGAAGAATTACTCAACTTCCATTTCCCAGAAGACCAAGGGAATGATAGCCCGTCCCAGGAGCAGATCCGGCGAACATGTCGCATTCCCCCTCTCTCATCCGAGGACCTCCCATTCTCAGATCCTGAAATAGATGCAGCGTTCTACAACTTAAAGAGCAAGAAGGCACCAGGGCCAGACGGCATCTACGGAGACATTGTCAAGGAAGCTTATGCAAGTAACCAGTCCTATTTTAGGTCTTTCCTAAACAGCTGCCTAGCCAAAGGTTACTTTCCAAGGAGATGGAGAGAGGCGCAAGTGGTCATGTTCAATAAAAAGAACAAGCAAGAGACATCAGCCTACCATCCTATCTGCCTTCTAGATGCAATGGGGAAGGTATTGGACAAACTTATAACACAGCGAGTCCTCTTCCATCTTCTCAGTAACAACTTGATCCATCCTAATCAATTCGGATTCCTACCCGGCAGAAGTGCACCAAACGCCATAATACAACTTAAGACATGGATAGCGGAAGCACGACAGGAAGGGAAGCACAGCGTCATAATATCATTAGATGTCAAAAGTGCATTCAGCCGGGTGTGGTGCCGATGGTTCTACACACAAACACCTTAATTGCCCGTCGAATATATTCAAGTTAACGTCCAGCTTCCTTGACAAAAGAAAAGTCTTCCTCAAATACGATGCACATCTATTTCAAAAGAATACACAAATGGCTGTCCTCAAGGATCTAACTCTGGCCCTCTCTACTGGCTCCTCATAGCCAATGGAGCTCTCCAAACAGAATTTGAAGAAGACGTGAGACTCCTCGCCTACGCCGACGATTTCTACCTCTTCGTAAAGGCGACAGGCAAGCATACCATACAAGCAAAGGCTACCAGGGCATTGGAGCAACTAGATCTATGGAGCAAACGGGTGAAGATCTCGTTTGCCCATGAAAAAACCCGCCTAATCCCATTTGGAAAAAAAGGCAAATACAAACACCCACCATACTGCAGATTCGCTGGAAAACCAATAAAACTGGACAGAAACCTCAAAATATTAGGTGTCATTCTCGACGATGGGCTGAACGGGATACCGCATATTAAACAAACAGGAAACAAAGTTCTGCAAATTCTAAACAGGCTGACCATCGCCAAGTATCAACGAGGGCTCTCTGGAAGGGTGGTAAAACTCCTTTACAAGAGAGCACTCGAGCGTATCCTGGGCTATGCAGCCCCTTCCTGGTGGACGGAATCACAGGCCCAAAGGCAAAAAATATCCAGCGACAAGCGCTCCTGGCCATCTCAGGAGCGTTTCGTACAACATCAACAGTAGCTCTGCAAGTATGTTGTCGGGTGGAGCCCATAGATCTAGTGCTAGATATGGAAGTAGCCTGGTATAAGATACGTAAATCAAGAGAGGATGTCTCACTCTTCGGGAACCTTATACAAGGTTCCAACATGGAAACCTCCAACAACGACTAGCACCATCCACGCACCTTGACTACAGTGCAGTGGGATAATCATTCCACGGTCTCAAAAATATCCATTTACACTGATGGGTCGAAAATAAATGGCCAAGTGGGAGCGGCCTTCAGTGTCTCCAGCCCAAACGGGACAGAGGAACATCAGTACAGACTCGATGACCACTGTTCAGTCTTTCAGGCTGAAACAGTGGCAATCCAAAAAGCCCTAACCTGGAAAAAGGAAAATTTCCCGCAAGATCATTGCCATATCTACTCGGATAGCATGAGTGTACTGATGTCCCTCCAGAACCATCAAATTAAAAAGAGCACTATCCAGGAAACAAGAGACCTTCTGGACAATACCATCACCCTGCATTGGGTCAAGGCCCACATTGGAGTTGCAGGGAATGAAGCAGCAGACCGAGCAGCAAAAAGTGCGGCAAGCAAAGACGCCATAGATACACACCTGGGTATCCCAGAGAGGTCAATCAAGTTAATGCTAAAAGACAGTTTGCTAAAAAAATGGCAGCAGAACTGGGAAAGAACTGAAATAGACGACAAAGCCAGATACACAAAAAACATTTTTCCCGAAATAGCGAGAACCAGGTGTATATCCAATGCCTATGACATTCAAGTGGCAACGAATCACGGTCTCTGCCCATTCTACCTCCGGAGATTCAATCTCCGGAACTGCAGCTGCCGATGTGGAGAAAACAGTGAAGACGATATAATGCACTATGTCGCGAAGTGTCATCTCCTTGCTCATATGAGGAAATTTAATAAAGAGAGACAGCTCTCCTCTTCAAATACTGTCATCCCCTGCCCTCAGTGAAGAAATGAGACATATACTAAGGTATGTGTATAGCAACGAAAGAAACATCTCCCAAACTGACTAGCGCTGAAAATGACTTTTGATACATCTTAACCCAAAGTGGACTCATTCTCCATCCTTTATACGACAAAAGACTCTAAATCCAATACTCAAAGTATATAACAAAATTGTTGTTAACAATAGACATGGTACATCGCACCTCTGTAATAAAATCGAAGAGTCAAATTTGTAAAAGGCAAGCACATCAGATATTGTTAGTACAACCCTCAACTCCACTGCAATCTTTGTATTTTCTTTTCAGATGGAACTGCAATGGTTCTTTTTTGTAAACAGTGCAGTAGAGGCTTTAAGTCTTGTAAATTTTCTTTCCTAAATAAACAGAAAGGTAGTGTCGACGGAGCACCAAGCGGAAGGCGGAAAGGTGAGTCTCTTTAGCTTTTTCGGTTGGTGGAGGCCCTGCTCTTAGGTCTACCAGACAACACGCAGACCTGGTTCTAGGCTTTCTCTTCAGTGCAAGGTTTATTTTACTTTTATATATATATTTTTTTTCAGCTATTCAGCGCTTTTTAGGCATCCCTTCGCACCCAGCACATTCTCAAAATTCAACCTGTAACCACACAGGTTTTTTTTTTCTAGTTAGCATAGGGATAATAAGCTCTTCACCGGCGTAACGCCTTAGGCACACGCCAAAGCCCCATCAGTCTTACCCTACTGATGGAATGGCAGCAGCGTTGGGACAGAAGTGGAGAAAAAGGCCGATTCACTTATGGTATTTTATCACAAGTAACACGGTCCAGGTGCCTATTTAACAGCTTTGATGTACAAGCAGTCTCAAACCATGGACTTAGCCCTCAGTACCTCCGGCGTTTCAACCTCCGCAGCTGCCGCTGTGGGGAGGACGAGAGAGACGATATACACCATCACATCTTCTCATGCCCGCTCCTAGGCCACTTAAGGAGAAGGATTAGGCCGTGGGATCAAATCCTTAAAGTCCTCTCCCACCCGCTGCTCAGGGAAGAGATGCGGTTAATCTTGAGAACAGTGTACCTCAATGAGAGAAGTCTATTCCAAGAACTCTGAACATACTCATGGACTTTTATTGCCCACTTCCTTCTGGTGGTAACAGAACTTTGATCCCTCTTATTCTCATTCATTGGACTATTGCCAAATCACCCATTGTATATATCATATTTGTCGTCTCAACTCTGTTCTCCATAGTACAAAATCATGTAACCCAGAAATTCATTGTATCAAAATCTTGTACCCATCGAACCACAACTGCTGTCCCAATTGTACTTCATTTCAGGTGGAGCCACAAGAGGCTCCTTATTTGTTCAAGCAGCATTATGGCAAAAGGCCTGTAATTTTGACTCAATAAAGTTTAGTGTGTCGACGGAGCACCAAATGGAAGGCGGAAAGGTGAGTCTTTTTAGCTTTTTCGGTTGGTGGAGGCCCTGCTACTTGTGGCAGCCGGGCATCACGCAGACCAGGTTCTTTTGGTTTCCCCCCTTTTTTTCGGCCTTTACTTTTCGTTTTTTTTTCCTCACTCGTTGCAGTCTTTGCACCCAGCACATAAGTCAAAATTTCACCTGTAGTCACACAGGTCAAAACCCAAATTAGATAGTGGCAATTAGCTTCTCACCGGCGTAACGCCTTCATGGCAAACGCCAAATGCCCATCAGTGGGGGTTGTATCATCAGTAGGGTAAGAACCCTACTGATGATATAGCGACGCCGGACTCCGAGGAGTGAGGTTGTGTCTTGGAACGCTCCTGCTTTTCGACGGAAAAACCTTGCAAAATCGGGTCGTACGAGCAAAATTTTTATATGTGCTTGTGCAGCTTTTAATTCCCTACAAGTGGAACTAATTTTCATCTTCATGGAATCATTTTCATCAGTTTTATACCGAAAATTGTGGACTTAGCGTTCTCGCACGTGCGTCTATAGTGGGAGCTGGTACTCCGGACGGCAACCATCATCAGTGATTTTCCCGAATTTCTCTGGAAATATTGTGCGTGGACTCTCCATTCCAGTGCCAAGTTGTGGGGGAGTAGTTCCTGGATTCCCTCCCCAATTTTTGGATTACCACGATTTTTAGTTTTTTTCTGCATAACGAAATGTGTTTTTCTTCCCCCACCCTCCCTGGGTCTAAAGGGATGAGAATGAGTGCATAATTTCATCGTATCGGCCCGGTGTACGGTGCACATTCAGCGAACAGTTTCTTTTTCCGTGTTTCCATCTTCAGTGATAATGTCGGAGACATCGTCTGTAGCAGACATCAGGGACACTTTAGAATTGGAGCCCCCATTCCAGGACATTTCTGAACAGGGCCAGGAGGACAATGACCTGGAAAACAGTATAAGAATCACTAGCGCGCACTCTCTTAAAGAGCCCAGCCACTACGAGGAGCTGGCAAGGGTCACCACAGCGGCCCTCACCAAGATTACGGCGGTTCTTCACAAAGCCAGGGTTTCAAGTGATAATAGGAAACTGGTGCAAGCGGAGCTAGAGACACTGGCATCAGTACTCTTCGATAAAGTAGAAGAAAACGGTGGTTTGAAAACGAAAGTTGAGCTGCTCCAGGCGGAGAACGCCGCATTGCAAGAGCAGCTAGCTACTCCCAGGAGTCAGATCCCCACCTCAGTGCCTCATGAGCAGCCACCGAAACAACAACCTCAAAAAACCTATTCGGAGATCCTCAAAGGGAAGGTCAAAAAGAGACCCCCTCCCAGGCTGTCTCCTTGGTTTACCCGAAATCGGGGGAAACCTCATCGGAAGAGGTCAAAGACACTCTAATACGAGAAGTGGACCTCAGCAAGGCCAAGGTAGGCATTAAGAACATTCGAAAGATTGCTAAAGGCGGCATTGCCATTGAATGCCGGTCAAACAAGGATCTGGGGAAACTGCTTGATGAGATCAATGCGAACCAGAAGATAGCTGACACCCTAGAGGCCAAAATCCCGGTTAAGAAATTACCACGAGTCATTCTGTATGATATAGACAGAACAGTTTCTAAGGAACAGCTTCTGTCCAAACTAATTGCACAGAATGAACTAGATGGCAACGCAATGAAGGTCTTATTCAGCATCAGAGCAAGAACCCAACAAAAGTGCCATTGGGTCATAGAGGCACAACCACAGGAATTCAAGAGAATTCTCAAGAAGGGCAAACTATCATTCGAATGGTCACGGCTCTCTCTAAGAGAATTTGTCCGCCCAACCAGGTGCTATAAGTGCAATGAATATGGGCACATTAGCACCAGGTGTGAGGGCAAGGAAACCTGCCCAAAATGCGGAGAAGGGCACAAGGGACCAGACTGCGTCAATCAGCATAAATGCACAGCGTGCACAGCAGCAAATGTCAAATTCCAAAAGGGATACAACACGGGGCATCCAGCGACAGACTCGAACTGTCCATCTTACCTGCATGAAATGGTGGAATTAAGAAAACGAATCAACTATGCATCTTAGTGCCCACGTTGAGATCAAAATAGTGCAAATTAACCTGCATCACGCAGTCGCAGCGATAAAGGCCCTCAAGGAGAGAGACAAAGACCAAAAAATAGCCATAGCCTGTGTACAGGAACTGTACGAAATCGAACACCGCCCGGCAGGATTGGTTGTTTGGGGTTTAATGGCACAAGAGCCATTTTTGGTTAAACTGCGCCAATCAAATGTTAAAAAATCAACACAGTGGTACCAAAAATTTAAAATTCAATGAAAATGTGAAAAGGAAATTGTTTGAAAGAAAGCAAACAAATTAAAAGGACTAAATGCTCATAAAAAACCCAATGGTCTTTAAAAAATTAAAAATATTTGGATGGTATGTCTCACCCACCAAGTCTTGCAAGGTTACAGATGATGAATTAAAATGATACTCACGATGACATTTAAAAGAAGAACATTCAACTAAAATATGATTAACAGTAAAATCAGTGTGACAAGTAGGACACCTTGGTGCCCTCTGGCCCAAGAAGAGATGTCTGTGCGTAAAGCGAGTATGCCCTATACGGTGGCGAGTCAATTTGACATCCAACTCTCGTATAGGGTGCACAGGCCACATATCAATAAAGGGCTTTACAAAATGCAACTTGTTGTTCATCTGCAGATCCCAATTGTTCTGCCAAGTAGTATGAAGATGGGAAACAAGAGACTTCTTGATATCACTGTAAGGGATGTCTTGTGATAGAAAGGTAGAAGCAAATTTAGCAACAGAATCCGCTATTTCATTACCCGAGATGCCCACATGACTCGGAACCCAACAGAAAAACCTTCTTTACGAAGAAAATGTAAAATAGATAAAATTTTTAAAGCAACCGGATGCATTTGAATGTCATAAGTAGAAAGTGTTTCCAAAGCACTCATGCTATCAGTATAAATAATAAAGTTACACTGATGAGAAGGCGAAATTTCCCGTAGAGCACAGAAAATTGCCACTAACTCAGCAGTAAAAACAGAGCAACAATTATGCAGACGGTAGCTCAGTGTATCAGATGGAGAAACTACACCACAACCAACATGTCCATCTGATTTCGAGCCGTCTGTAAAAATGGGTATGAAGGAAGAATACTAATAACGATGGTGGTGAAAAAGTTGCTGAAAAGTAACCGGAGCAGTTGAGGATTTGTCAAATCCCGAAAAGGGATTCAAATAAGAAAATTGCGGGATATCCTAAGGCGTAAAACAGAAGAAATCAGAAGACTGGATGGTAATATTAGTAAGGTCCGAGTCATGCAGAAGCATTTTGGCTCTCTCACAAAGGGCAGAATGTGAGAGGGACGAGCAGCATAGAGTCTGTGGAGAAAAGCTGGTAATGTTAATTGACTTATTGGGTGCCTTGGCACAGATTGTGCTCTGAAAAAATGCAAGGCGGAAATTTTTTGTCGCCTCATATGAAGCGGTAGCTGGTGACAAAAAACGTATAGGCTTTCCACTGGAGAGGTACGGAATGCTCCAGAGCAGATCCTTAAAGCAGAGTGGTGGATGGTATTTAATCGCCGCAAAACAGTAGCTCGGGCGGAACCATACACCATGCAACCATAATCCATACTGGAGAGAATGACTGCTTGGTAAATACGGAGAAGGGAGGTTCGATCGGCACCCCAAGATGTTCTGGAGAGGACCTTTAGAATGTTCAAAGATCTCTCACACTTCTTCCGCAGATGCAAGATGTGCGGAAGGAAAGTGAGTTTACGATCGAAAATCACTCCCAAAAACCGTATGTCATCCACAATAGGAATAGCAACATTCTGTACATGAATGACAGGATCAAGATGAACGTTCCGCTTCCGACAGAAGTGGACGCACCGACTCTTCTCAGGAGAAATAGTGTGTCCGTTGTTATTGCACCAAGCTACCAGCTTATTCACTGCATTTTGAAGTTGTCTTTCAATCAAGTTCATGTTACTGCCTTGGCACGAGATCTGCAGATCGACGTAAAGGTTTCCATGAACAGATGATGGCAAATGGTGAAGAATCTGACTGAGATGAACGATAAAAAGTGTGACACTGAGGACGCTTCCTTGAGGAACACCCTCAGCTTGAATAAAATGATTTGAATAAAAATTTCCAACACGAACTCGGAATGTTCGATAGGATAAAAAGTTCTTTAAAAAGATGGGTAAGTTTCCCCTAAAACCAAAATTAAAAAGTGCCGACAGTATGCCATAGCGCCATGCACGGTCGTATGCTTTTTCTATATCAAAGAATATAGAGACAAGGTGGTTTCTCCTAACAAACGCGTTGCGTATTTGGGTTTCCAGCAGAACGAGGTTGTCAAAAGTAGACCGTCCTCTACGGAAACCACTCTGCAACGGGTGAATGCATCCTTGTTTCTCTAATTCGAAGATAAGACGAGCATTGACCATGCGTTCAAAAGTCTTGCATAGACAGCTCGTGAGAGCAATTGGCCTGTAGTGCAGAGGATTGGATGGATCTTTTCCAGGTTTTAAGATTGGAATCACAATAGCTTCGTGCCATTGTGAAGGGTACTTCTGCTCAGTCCAAATTCTGTTAAATAAAAATAACAGGTGGGAAAGGGAAGTGGTATTCAAATGGCGAAGCATGTTATATGTGATTCCATCTGGACCAGGGCTGGTGTCATGCGCCTGAGACAAGGCGGTTCTCAACTCAAACATCCTGAACTCAGAATTGTATGGAAGTGTACTGCGGGCAGTAAAACGCAAAGGTTTTCGTTCCGTGCGATTCTTAATTATCCTAAAATCGGCGCTATAAGAATCATTTGCGGAAACTTGTGCGAATGCATGCCCGAGAGTATTGGCTATGTCTAATGGGGCGGAATAAGTCATATTTCCCGTATTTAAAACAGGAATGGAATATTCATGATAGATCCCATTAGCAGCCTTCACTTTTTTCCACAACTGCTTGGGGGAAATTGAGGATGTGATGGATGAAATGAAATGAATCCAAGATTCCCTCTGACTACGACGGCGTATGCGACGAGCAAGGGCTTTGGCACGCTTAAAAGCGACATGATTTTCTGTCGTCGGATACCTCCGAAAAATGTTCCACAGTTTTTCTTCCCTGCGACTGTCGCGACAAGCTTCATTCCACCACGGTCTACGGAATTTCCTTAGCCGAGTGGAACTCTTGGGGATGGTATTGTTTGCGGCGTTTATGATACAGTCTACAATATTTTGTACTGCTTCGGTGATGTCCTCAGTACAAACCATGGACTCAGTGACATCTGCCAATTGCATGAAAGCAGCCCAGTCTGCCCGCTGGAATAGATATCGTGGCGGATATTGAATCGCGCCACCACTATCAGCATAGGAGACAATTAGGGGAAAGTGGTCACTGTTATAAAGGTCATTTCCAACAGTGAAATCCAGCAATGGCATTAGTGTAGGAGAACAGATGGCAAGATCGAGACTGTGAAATGTGCGTGTGGGTTCATGGAAGTACGTTTTCTCGTTATTATTGAGCAGACAGAGACAGTTATTAGAAATAAACTGTTCAATCTGCCTCCCACGCTTATTTGTAACATCCGAACCCCACAAAGCACTGTGCCCGTTGAAATCACCCAACAAAAGAAATGGTGTAGGAAGCTGTTCAATTAAATTGTCAAGGACATGATGACTAATAACATCATGAGGCGGTATGTAAACGGAGCAGACTGTAACTAACGTTCGAGCATGAACCTGAACAGCCACAGCCTGCAAGGAAGTGTGTAAAGTGAGAGGTGTGCTAGGATACAGGTTAGAGGTAAGGATGCAAACACCTCCAGAGTGGCGAGTTCCAGTGGCAGCATCCTTCCGAACACTATTATAGCCTCGTAATTTAAAAAGAATATTGAATGTCAAGAATGTTTCCTGCAGTCCAATACAAACAGGTTGCAAATTGTTAATAATTTCTTTAATGTCCTGTAATTTGGTCCGAATGCCGCGACAGTTCCAAGAGACGAAAGTACCCATTAAGAGAGTGTAGGAGTTTGAGAAGAAGGAACACGAGGTGAAGTTGCCGACACATCGCAGTTCATCTGCAAATCTTCATCCTCTTCGGATGGATGAAGTTGAAGGTCGGGGACTTGGGGCACGCCACCAAAAATTGACGGCAAGTCCTTGTGGACTATACCCCTGTCGGCGAGTCCCAAAGCGACCGAGTTTTTATGAGCAGACTTTTTTAATTTTGCACGGAGATCCTTCTGAGAAAGTCCACGTTTTGCTTGTTTAAGCTTGTGCAACTTCTCAGATTTCGATCTAGCCTTGTTTTTCTGAGGATTTGAAGCCTCAGGAGCACTTGTGACACTTATATCAGATTCAGAGTCTGAGGAGTTTCCTCGACTTGAATCAGAGGGTAAATTGACAGCATTGGCATTGTATGTTTCATTTTGATCAGTTTTGTTTTTGCTACTTTTATGCTGAGTTACTATGGGGGCAGATAAAAGAACTTTGGATGGCGATTTTAAAAATTTTGAGGCTGTGACAGGTTTTATTTGATTATCGTTAAGGGATTGAATTTTAGAAGATAGTTTAGTTTTTTTCTTATTTTTTACTATTTGAAATCCAGATGAATCTTGTGAATCAGGTGGAACTGCAGTGGTTGGAGAGCTGGATTTAGGCAAGATATTTTTATTTTTAGTGTCAGATGAAGAGGCTATTGCAACAGGTTCAGGAGATCTTGAAGTGGAGGGAAAATTCGACATTGTTACTACATGGTTGCAGTGAGGACAGTGAGTGGTCTGGTAAACGGGATGGTTCTTGTCGACGACAGAAGCGTAGCTCTGACCTTCGATTGGTGTCCGAGCTTTGACTAGTCGCCGAGCTTCAGGGAAGGAGATGTTGTTTTTGAACTTAAGAGTGACAACCTCTTTCTCAAGTTCCCATTTAGGGCAGGAACGTGAGAAAGATGTGTGTTTACCCTGGCAATTAACACATTTTTCAACCGCAGTGCATCCAGTGCTTTCGTGACCAGCCACTGCACAACGGGCGCAAGTAAGTGTCCCGCGGCAGTTTGTTTTGGAGTGTCCAAAACGCTGGCACTTGAAACACCTTAATGGATTGGGAATATAAGGTCTTACGGAACAGCGAACGTATCCAGCCTTTATGTATTCCGGCAATCGAGGTGTGTT
>BGPR01008762.1:25006-61565 GCA_013235015.1 Araneus ventricosus | reverse complement strand
AGTTAGTGTATTTACTTAATCTTTCTGCTCTATATATATTGTATTTATTATACAAAGAGATGGGTTCATTTAATATATAAATATAGTTTATCTTTATACAAAGAATGCGTTAATGGAAAAAGTTAACGTTACAAAATGTTATTATTAGCAAGCATCACTTTATGCTCTTAATATAGTATAAAAAACATTTTTTGTGATTATTATTGTGAAGTTTTTTGTGAAAATCTAGAGTACGTTGAAACTGGTTTAATTTTCGTTGTTTATTTAAAGTATCTTAAATTAATTATTTTAAATAAATTAATTAAAATTAAAGATAAAACTATCCAGTTAGATTCATAACTTGACTGGTCCATAAGGGAATGTGCAAATTTTATGTTTTAATGTTAATGTTTTGGAAGAGATATTGTGATAAATACAAGCACAATTTTTCAAAGATTAAGAAAATCAACCATTTTAAAGCATAAGTGTTAACCTCAACTGAAATCTAAAGTTCTATTTCTTTCTGCTTTGTAATGTTTACTGTGAGATTAAGTTTTTAATTGTAAAGATAGCCTGTTTTAAGTGTATTCTCATTAGATTAGAAGTACTACCGTTTGTGATATTTCCTAGAGGCATAATATTGCTGATGAAAGGGTTTCTCATGGGTTATTATCGTTTGTTTTAGAACAGATTACGTTTAGATACGTTATACGTCTCGTTATTACGTTGTGTTTAGAATAGAAACATAAGCTGAGAATGAGTATCGTATTTCTATGATAAAACATTTCAAAGTTAAAAAGCAATAAATGAATTATTAATTTAATTATTCATTTAAAATTATTCATTTAAAAAACATTTAAAATGAATATTGACTTAAAAGTATTCATTATTGCCGGGTAAAATTTATTAAATTATTAATGTAATTGTTATTAATTTAATATTACCTATAATAATTTTTATTTTTAATGAATTAATTAAATTTATTAATTATTGATTTATTATTTATTAATTTAAAATTTATATTTATTAATTCTAAAATTTTTAGTTTGTTATTGTAAAAAAATTTATTAATTATTATTTAAAATGTTCATTTTAAAAATAATGTAAATTTATTTTATTATTATTTTTTTAATTTATTAATTATTTATTTATTATTATTATATTATTTATTATTATTATATTATTATTTATATTTATATTATTATTTATATTTATATTATTGATTTTATTAATTATTAATTTTTAAAAAAATTAAATGAATCATTTTAAATGAAAGACTGAGGTGCATACTCAACATCTTAATTAAAACTTTTTTCACCATTTTATGAATAATGATTTCTTTTCAGAACGATTCTACAATCATGATAATAATGCCGACATTTGTTAATTCTCTCCTATTTTTGTTCCACTTTCTAAAATAACGTGTATTTTTGTGTAGATACAATACTTTAAAAGAAGTGTGAAGTAAGAATTGCTTCCAGAAAAATAATTAAATCCTGAAATGTTCAATGAAGCCCTATTTCTAGCTGAAAACAACTTTTTCATCAAAGGCACAACTTACTTGCAAAAACTAATTCAAACCCAAGAAATTTTTAGATATTGTTTCTCTAGAGAATTCAATTGAAGAAATTTAAAAATGATAAACACTATATGTTTTACAAATTCGCAATCTTCCAAGAGTTAAAACATTTTAAAATAGACATTGTAAAATAAGTCAATAAAAAAATAAGTTTTGTAAAACTACAATAAGGTAGTGATCTCGATGGTATAGTAAGTATATTTCTACATAAATATATATCACATCATTTTTTTTTACAGTTCGTTCTTATTAAAATTCACTTTTTTTTGTTCAATTTTTTCGATAGTTAAGCCTAATGCGAACATCTTTTATAGTTTTTTTTCTCTAGGAGATTTCAGAGAACAAAATTCATTTCTATTGGATTTAATAACTCTAATAATTCCATTTTTCATAAGAATTTATTCTGAGGTAAATTGGATCTCTTGAAAATCATTCTTCTTTCAGCATTTAAATGAAAATGTAATAAGAACAGAATAGGGATCCAGATCTTTACTTCTTTTCTTTATTTGACCTATTTTATCTAGCTGTCTTTAAACGATTTTGTCAATCACATAATTAAATGAACCTTCTTAAGAAATTCATGTTGCTCTCAGTATAGAATTTTGTTAGAATAGGTATTAAAGGCTTTGGTAGGTAAGAGTGTTTCCAGTAAAAGTATAAGATTAAATTTTTATCACCATAAGCAGAAACTTTTCTATGTAATGAATAAAATCTTTATTATAGATACTAAAACAAACAAAGTATTTGAGGGACTTCTTTAGTCTTTCAACAATGGAAGAGAACACAACGCAATTAAAATATTTGTTTTAAACAATGAAAACGGTTTTGAAATTGCGTCTGAAGCAATAAAAGTATTGTTTAAATTATGACAAAATATTTCAAACAAAATTATTGGAAATTAGATAAAAAAATTATTTCGACAACTTGAATTCATATCAATATCAAATACAACAACCTACCTGCATCATGTCAAAAATCTATCTGAAGTTATTTCATTTATGAAACTTTTAATTAATCTGAATATTTTATAAAATCAGAATTTGGTTATAAATTCATGAATATATAATTGCCCAATATGACAGTATAAGCTAGCACATGCATAGTTAGGTATGTTCAAAAGTCGCTAATAGCAAAGCTGCTTATCCAAACTATTGACTATTGAGGGACTGGAATGTTTCAGAATCCTGACTGGAACGTCTCTTGGTGATTTTACCTCCGGTAAAAAGGCGACATCTTTATTTCAGCTTTCAAAAACTTAAATAGATTTTTCATTAATTAATTTAGTTTATTTGATGTATTTAACGTAGGTCCCATTTGAAGCAAATACAAGGGCTATTTTGATGGATCTCGTAATTTGAACCACGGTCAGATGACTAGAAGACACCCGTCATTAATTAGTAATCGCATGGTGAATAATTTAAGAGCATATTATTATTTTAATAATACTTTCAAATAACAAAATTGACTTTTCAGTCATATCACTTTATTTTACATGTAATCCTTTTCATTGATTCTACTAATTTGTTTAAGAAGCTTGTCGTGCTCTTTTTAGCAGTACGTTCTATTTACTACGACGATAAAAAAGATATTTTGTGGGCTCGCCATCTTACCACAGTTTGTTGTAAATTTCAAAAGAATAGAATAAAGGCAGACAGAAATACGATATTACAACGTTTCAGGCAAGAACTTATATCTCTCTTTAAAAACATTTTTATATGTTTCTTACTTAAATTTTATACCAACTTAAAGTTTTAAAAAATATTTAAATAATGTAGATATTCTAAAATGAAATGGAAAATTGTTTGAAATTGTTTTATTATTTTTTCATGCTCACAGTAGGTTTATTATCTTCTTTTACTTGTAAATAAAGGAAATTTATAAATGTAAATTAATATAATTTACATCTGCACAAATTATTAAATTTTAATAAATAAATTATATTAAATTATAATAATAAATTATATTAAATAAAAGTATTTTTTTCCAAACACATCAATGATCCAGATTACAACTGTTATTGGATTTTTTTATTTTCTATGTTTTAGTTTCAATAAACTAAAGCTTAGAAAATACAATAATGTTAGCTAAAGTTTGGTTATCTATTTAATTGTAAGTTCTAAGTTTCTCTTATTTCATCCACGTCAACTTGGGAAGGTCTTTTTCATTAACTTTAAAACTGCGGAATATTTTAGGTCTTATAGTTTGACAAGAAAAAAATTCTCTTGAAGAACATTCAAAATGCTTGTACCTTCTTAAGAAAAGTAAGTGATGATTACTTTTCCATTTTGTAATTTTCGTAAAATTTTGTAAAATTTAGTAGGAAATATTTCATTTTGCTTCTTCGGATTTCAAAGGCTTTTCGTAGTGGAGATTCGTCAAAATCTCGAGTTCGAATTCTTGATGATTACAATACTTTCTCTTGTATGCCCTGTATACGAGAAAGTAAAAAAAGTACATATACTACCGAAGAAAAGTAAAATTACACGAGTGGAATTACATATTATTATACGTATGAGAATATTTGTTTTACCCTCTAAGTGCATGTGATAATTATAATTTCTCAACAAATGCCACTGCGTGAATTCAAATACCAATTGAGAAGTAACATTATTGGCTGATTTAAAACTCTTAATAGACCATGATTTTGCATTGGTGAAATCAATCTCCGCACTATCGCGCAACGCGCGATGTGCAGTGACACAGCACTTCTTCTTGAAATAATCAGAACAATTTTATGTCAATTGTTTTGATGAGTCGATCTTAAAGCTCGAAATTGATAATTAAATTAAAAATATATTGTTTCTTTCTCAAGTCCATAGATATTAGCACACAGTATTTCATGGCGCACCAAAGTAAGCCACACGTATCATTTCAAACGGTGCCTGTGCCAAGAAGAGAAGACTTAACAGCGGAAGAGATGCAAAGATTATATATCCCGGGCAGCCATGAAACGGGTTTGACTGGTGCATCGAAGAAGCCAACTGAGAAAAGGATGAAAAGATAAAGGCTGCCTGGTGGAATATTTTGAATCTTGTTTAGTGAGCTGGGGCTCAAAGGAAAAACTGATGAATGTTTCCGGAGTTTGTTTTACATCTCTCATAGCGCTGCTTGTGCCCCAAGTGACAGATTGCACCTCATGCAGCTGTTCGCAGAAGGAGTTGGAAGATCTGGAAAGAATTGAGCAAACAGCTTAAAAGAAAGTTCGCTCTCCATGGGAGAGAAGAAACTGAAAACAACTTGTTTGCTCCTGATGCGATCCAAGACTAAAAAGAAAGTCCATTTTCCTACACCATCTCACAAGAGAGAGGAACAGTAAAGTTAGGGACTGTAAAGTGTTTTAAGTGTGAAGAACTTGTCAAGAACTTGTATAATAAGAACTGTGGAAATGTGAAATATTTTGGTTCCCTCTCTGAACAGCCAGAATAAACATCACAGCTTAATAATTTATTCTGATCTTTTTTTAAAAAAATTCAATGTTATTATTAAATTTGTGTGCTTTTAAATTTAATTCTTGTAATGTTAAACTTAATTTCTTTGTACTGTGGTTTTTCCCTACATCTAAGAAGATCTTAATAGCAACTTAATTTTTAATGCATTTTAATGTGAATTTTGCCTTTTGCTTAGATTTAAAAACACGGTACGTCTTCTAAAAAACCTAGAAATGTAAGTGATATCTAGCCAAGTTTAGTATTAGGATTTAACGCGATAAAGACCAAAGTACATCTTAACGCTTGGTCGCGAACTTAATATATCTAATGTAACCGTAACGTTTTAACCAGTTCGGTACTTTTACTGTTAGCAGGGCGCAAATGTCGCCAATTGTAAACCAAAGGAGTTAAAGTCAGTGGCGCAAATATGGTCACCAAAATTTGGCGATTGCTTGCGCCCGGCTTAAAATACACATCGACACAATTGTGAAGCAAACGCCCGGCTAAATGTCACACCAGAATTATAGACACCTAAAAGCACCGCGATAAAGGGTTGATAACAAATTTAACAATTTATTACAAAATTGCTTAATGCTTGTTTTTTGGCGATATAAATTGCCGGCTGGTGGGCGGCTGTAGACGCTACAAAGCTCTTCTCGATTTTTCTCAAAAATTGAAGGTGGTGGGAGCAGACATCATTGATGATTTATTTATAAGCTCTATGGCGAAATAAAAATTTGTCGAAATCGGTCCAATGGGAGGGGATCCAGGGACTGGTCCTGTGGTTTCGCCAATTATTTTAATAATTGGCGAAATTTAATTAAATATATAGAAGAACACTTGACTGATTTCAGCAATTATTATTTCATATGAAAGCATCATCTGATCGCCAAAGATAGCTAGTTGAAAATAAAGTTGCCGAAGATAAAAGGATTTTATGTATTATAATTTATATATATTGCTCGTAAAAATATTTTTCATTTGAAAATATTATATTTATTTTTAAACTGTATTTAGTAACGTTCTATTCACTACCAAATATATTTTTATTTTCTCGCACGTGACGTTTACATTATGTAACTGTCGGCAGCTGGTTACATGGTCGGCATCCACAAAGCAACCCGCGGAGACGAACGCCGGCCGGCAGCATTCAGTCGAACATCATATATAATCTTCATTCATATAACATGCCTTTAATTATAAACAATTGTGGAAATGCACTATACTCATGTAGAAGTAATTAGAGTGTTGTTTATCTCCATATCTCTGATAGACAGATGAGCCGAAACTGCTCATCCAAAACAGATGTCTGACAGTTCAGCGTTTTGGAGAAAGGACTCAACTGCCGCAGTTGTTTGCAATATCACTGTCCATCGCTGTCGCTAGTTCATCCAATTTTTTCGTGTTTTAAAAAAAGCTCTAAATTGATTACTTTTTACCACGGTTTTATTAATCATGGTCTGGTCTGTTCGGTACAAATTTTAAAGATTTTAAACTAACTTCCTGATGAGCTGGAGACTTGAACTTTAAACATAGCTCAGAACCAGATGACAATGCAATATTAATTCGCTTTCTTGTCTGTTCATCATCATTTTGCATGAGCAATACGTACTGAACGGAAGTACATTCCACAACAATGGCGGACATTTCTACTAAATCGTTATGTTAAGAAAACCACAAACAAGACAATGAAATGACGTCATAGATAACGTCATTATCGGCGTAATTTAATTAACAATATACCAAGAATTCTTATTAGTCTCTTGAGCAGTCTGTAAAATTATTTTTTATGACAGAATTTTTAATATGTCTGGTTGGGTAGATCATAAGAAAAAGAGCAAATAAGTTATTTTAAACGTTTTATTCTTAATAAAACCGAATTCTTTTTGTTCTCTTCTTTCTGGGAATTTGCTCATGCCCAGATTGGCATGAGCAAATTTCACTTCACTACCTTTCACTGTTTAGGTGAATTTGTGACAGACAGATATGTATTATCTGTTTTAAATTATGGATATAAATGTATTAAATGTGTTTCTATTTTTTTACTTGTACAGTGCACTCTCGATTATCCTGGTTAATCACCGGGAGGGATCGCACGGACAATAGAAAATCACGGATAATCCGAAAACTCCTTTTTATTAAAGAAAAAATCAACATTAGTACAAAAATTACTTACATTTGCATGCTGTATAACATCAAACTAGGAATTTTCCTTTTAACATTTACTGCTTAAAATATCTGTAATGCGTCTTTGCTTCTGCTCTTTGTTCATCTCTTGTCGTATATCGACACATATTTTAAGAACCGCAGTAATGTCACCGTAATCAAATCCTCTTTGTCCCATATAATCTAACAAAGTTTCCGCAGATTGTAGAGCAGCAGAATGAGAAATTGTATTTCCTTCATTTAGCACATCTTCTGCATCAGTACTAGCTGATTCTCCATCATCAAGTTTTTGAAAGATTTCTAATTATTGTTTAACATTTAAAACGTTTCGTTCTCATTTCACACCACTCATTTTTACCAGTAAAAATTGCACGCTACTAACTGAGGATAAACAAGACGCAAAAACTGAAGGAAAAATTTTTTTACTTTCTCGTATACGAAGAAGAGAAAGTATTGTAATCGTCAAAAAATGATTACTGATTCACAATCAGAATAGAAGTGCATAGCACTGGAAACTCTACCAGTTTATAGAAAATGAGTAAACACAATTAGCTCAAGTGATTGTGCGATATCTCCTCCACGTTCCTTGTTATTTGGTTGAAATCTAGAAGTTGGTTAACAACTTTGGCATCACTGGCGATATTTAGTAATTTCAGCGACATTTTTATTGAGTAAACAATCGTGGCGACTATTATTTATTTATGCAAATTTTTTAACTTAAAAAAACATCAGCTGCTGCGCTTCCAGCCAAGCGAGAACCTAATAGTTTCGATTTTTATTGAATGTTAGGAATCTAGCTAATCTTTTACTTCCCACCTGGAAAATGACGTTTTACTTCGCCAAACGTAAAAAATTGTCAAAGTCGCCGAAATCACAAAATATCGCCAGTGATGCCATTTATCAAAGCTTTACCGAAGTTGGTACACATTCTTAAAACGGCGCCAATTCGCCAAAGCAAGACCTTGACTGCTGCTCAAGTTTCAGCTAAAATTTTACTCAACATGTTGAGATTACTAGGATTAAATTTAGAACTTTTTCTGCTTAGCCAAGGCCAAAGTAAAATCATCCCATATATAAAACAGTACTAAGAGAGTGTTGAATTAAGTAATTGAATAACACAAATAATTTATACTTTAAAAAATTATTCCAAATATATGTTTAATCTGTCTGTTTATTGTCGCTCTGATAAAAGCACGATGCAATACAGTTTTACACATCTCAAATGTTCTTTTGCACAATGTAACTTACTCTTTTTTCCTGACCAGATTACTTTTCCTTTTTGAATCTACGGTGTATAAAAGTGGGCGAGCGCTCTTGCAAGATGAGTTTCGACTTCGTAAGAAAAAGAAGAATCTGTTTGAGGTAGTCATCTTCCATCCGTCTACGGTATTTCTTCCTTAGTTTTTTAAAATTCTGGCCTTTCCTCTTGGAATCTTCTTTGAAGAGCAAAACTTCAATCCAGTCTGTCATTCTTGCATGTACAGGAACCAAAGATGTGGCCAGAAATCGGCCGGACATGTTCACTAGCTTTCCTTTGTCTACAAGTTCGTCGATAAATGTTCCCAAGAATTTCTTCCGACATTCTCTTACTTTCTTGTCCTTCCGCAGCTGAGATCTAGTTATTCCTTCAAGGCCCTTGTCTTTTGTGGCTCGACATATAGATGCTTTGAATGCTTGAATTTCGTTTTCACTGTATTTTTTCTTTGCTACAGAGCATCTTCTGTTATGCACACTGTATGAAACTTTAGCTGAAGGTTTTGGACTCATTTTCCACACTTGTTTAGAAATCAAGAAATATGACTGGATAATAAATGACTGGAACTAAGGTAGTTTGTTGCTCGAAATATTAAGTCCTCTCAACTGAGAGTTTTTTTTTACTATCAAACTCATCTATAAAGTTTACTGAAATAAAATTGTAATTTTTTTTTTGCTATCAAATTTATCTAAACAAGTACACTGAAATAAAATTGTACTGAAATTAATTCAAAGAATTACTGTGTATTACATCGGGTGTTGCGCGATGGTGCGATTTGCGTATTTCACCAATCAAAATCGTAGTCTGTTAAAAGTTTTAAAATCAGCCAATAATGTTTGCAAATTCTCAAATTGGTATTTGAATTCACGCAGAGGCATTCGTTGAGGAATTATAATTATCACTGCTTGTTTTCACCAGCATATATGAAAGTTTGCATTCGTATTTGCACGAATCTGTCGTTTATGATTTCATTGAGTTTAATTTTATCTCTTTAGTCTTTACATTCCTTACGAGCATATATGTCTAGTATTCGAATACACAAAAGGATTACAAAAAGCCTCTGAAATCCGAAGAAGCAAAATGAACTATTTCCTACTAAATTTTACCAAAATTTCGAAGCATATGGAAAATATTCATTACTTACTTTTCTTAAGAGAAGATTCCAAGCGTTTGAAGGTTCTTCAAAGGAATTTTCTTGTCAAACTATAAGTGCTAAAATATTCCGCAGTTTTAAAATTAATGGAAAAGACGCTTCCCGATTGACATTGTTAAAATAGAGAAAAAAGTATTTTACCAAATTGAAACACATCAATGATCCACAGATTACGACTGTTGTAATGGATTTTTTTCAATAAGTTTTAGTTTCAACAAACTAAAATAGAAAATGCAATAATGTTAGCTAAAGTTTGATTTCTCATTATGCCCCGAAAAAATTTTTGATGTAAATTATATTAATTTACATCAAAAATTCTTTTAGGAGGCGTGTCCGGAAAGTAAGTACCGTTTCGTTCTACCGCCACCGCAGCGCTAGTTTCACAGTTTCGCATATGCGCACACGTGTCTCTGGTTCATTGTCTGTCCACTGACGCCATTGCAGCCGGATTGTGTTGTGTTTACATGTGTTAGTGAGCGTTCAAAACGTTTAAGACGATTGCCGATCCCGCCGACTGTGAAGTGCGTTCTGTAATACGGTTTTTGAACGCAAAGAAAGTTAAGCCAGCTGAAATTCATCGTCAACTTGTAGAGATTTATGGTGAAAATGTAATGACTGATGGAATGGTTAGAAAGTGGGTTCGACAATTTAATGATGGACGCACCAATGTTCATGACGAAGCACGGAGTGGCCGACCTTCTGTTGTCAATGATGGTTTGGTTGCAAAAGTGAGTGAGAAAATTCGTGAAAACAGACGGTTCACAATAAGAATGCTTTTTGATGAGTTTCCACAAATTTCAAAAACTGTTTTGCATGAGATTACCACAAATCGTTTAAATTATCGCAAATTGTGTTATCGTTGGGTTCCGAAAATGCTTACGGATGTCCACAAAACGAAGTGACTTGGCAGTGCTATGAAATTTCGTGCCCGATGCAGTGAAGAGGGCAATGAATTCCTAAACAAAATTGTGATCAGTGATGTAACTTGGGTTTGTTCTTGAACTTGAAGCGTGATTTTAGAGGTAGGAGCTTTGACAGCGATGACGACGCAAAAAACGGTGTTCAGCAGTGGCTGTCTTCACTGGCGGCATCTTTCTTCGAAGAGGGTATAGTCAAGTTGGTTTCTCGCTATGACAAATGTCTGAACAATGGTAGTAACTATGTAGAAAAATAGTTTACGAAATGCTCTTTCATGTAAAAATAAATTTTATTTTGAAAAAACATTTTTTATACGAGTTTTTCCAAAACGGTATTTACTTTCCAGACACGCCTCGTATATTAATTTACATCTGCATAAATTTCGCTGTTACAAGTAAAAGAAGATAACCGAACTGTGAGCATGAAAAATAATAAAACAATTTCAAACAATTTTTCCATTTCATTACAGAATATCTGACATTATTTAAATATTTTTAAAAACTTTGTATGATATAAAATTTAAGTAACAAACATCATTAAAGTGTATTTAAAGAGATATAAAGATCTTGTCTGAAACATTGTAATATCATGTTCTGTCTGCCTTTATTCTATTCTTTAAAATTTGCAACAAACAGTAGTAACGATAGCCCGCCCACAAAAATATCTTTTTAATATCGTCGTAGTAAATGAAACGTACTGCTGAAAAATGCAAGTAAGGATACTTTAAACAAATTAATGAAATCAAAGAATGAATGAATGTAAGGGGATAATAACACTGCGCTGCATGAAAATCGGCTCCGACACCATTTCTGCAAATTCTTATGTAAAATGACCCCCTGTATCCGAATATGATCCCCATTTTGTCCCATCACCCACCGTTTCCTCGGTGGGTGATAATAATCCTCGGTGGGTAATAATAATCCTAGGTGGGTGATAATAATCGCAACTTGGCGAAATAGCAATACCAGAGAGTGGCAGGTGGCAGGCGACCCTTTATGACATATCTAGTGGTTATATGCTTCCATATGAAATAATAATTGTCGATATCGGTCAAGTGTTCTATATTCATCGATATATTTAAAATAATTGGCGAAACCAGAGGACCAGTCCCTGGATCCCCTCCCACTGGACCGATTTCGACAATTTTAATTTCATATGGAAGCTTATGACCCTAGATGCGTCATCAATGGTCGTCTGCTCCCACCACCTTCAATTGTTTGAGAAAAATTTAAAAAAAACTTTGGCAGAGTCCCTCAGCGTCTACAACCGCCAGTTCGCCAATTTATTTCACCAATTTGCAAGCATAGCCACAGGCAATTCAGATTACGAGCGAACTTGGCTAATCGCCGAAGGCGGTTAATTCAAACTAAATACATGCCTAGAACTAATAAATCGAGATTCTTTCACTCATTGTTTAGTTCTTCATCTACCCATTGGCGGCGATTCGGGGAGGAAGGGGGGCAGTACTCCCCCATTTTTTTGCGGAAAATATTTAAATTTTTGTTTCATATTACCTACGTGAAACTAAGAATAATATTTAAAAAAAGCAGTGCCTGGGAAAGCTATCTAATTTTGTAACTAAATTGTTAAATTTTGTTGTCAACCCTCTATACTTCGGAGTACTTTTATGTGTCTATTAATTCCCCCCTCCCGCCCCATTGCCGCCACTGCATTTACCGTACCGATTCATATAAGAAAAGGCGGAATTTGGGCTTGTACTGCTCTTCTTATCACCGATTCAGTTGCATTTAGGTAAAATAGAATCTTTAATCGGAAATTTAGGATTTATTCAAAATTAAAACTAGAACTGGAGGTATTTTCCCGTTAGCCGGGTGGAAGCGAAAAATTGCCAAATAATGTAGAATTGCGCCCGGCTAACGGAAAAGTATCGAACTGGATTTAAAAACACGTTACGGTCCCGTTGAACAGCGGGGCCTGGTGTAATGTTGATTGGCGGGGCCTTGAAACTGATTTCGAACTTGAAACAATTTATTGCATTTTGCTATTTATTACACAGCACAAATTCTCATATTGAGGACTTTTATATATACTTTCATATAAGTCACAAAAAAATGAATATACAATGAAAAAGGTTTTGAAATATATATATATATATATATATGTCTCTAAGAACAAAATTCAAATTAAGACTTCTGCAAAGTATATAGTGTAGTTTGGAATTCTTTGCAAGATAAGGGCCTTTGGAAACGTTTATGCAAAATCTCTCATACTAGATGCGTTATAGTTAGAAATACCATAATTTGTTCGTTGAAATCCAGACATGTCGGGGGGGGGGGCAAAATATAATATAAAGTTCTAAAACCTGCCTGCCGACGACCCCTTTCATTACACTAATACAGAGTTTGTGGCAATGAAAGAAATGAAGAATGCAAAGAATATACCATTTTTATTAATGTTCGGTAATTCAAAATTATACTTATGAAAAACAGAATTAAAACAAAATCTGCCAAATTTTTCGTTTGAACTGGTGTAATGTCCACTTTTTCATTAACAATGGATGTAAACAATTATTTTCTTTTATCGGCGAAATGGCGTTGGCTTTTGTGAAAAAAGCTCTCTATTATAACCAATCTTTTTTCTTGCCGCATTCACTGGCATATTGCAGACGTTTTGAAGATCTGGACATTAGTTCTGACGTGAGCTTGAAATCCGAAGATATGATAATCCTAGTCTCAGTACCACTGCCTATACAGTTCCCCATATATAATTCCTCTTTTTCAGATAGGCTTTCAGTTTTGATTAATAATACTTTTCCTGTCGAGTCTTTTGCAGTTTAAAAACAAATAAATCGTTCTTGTATACTCACATCACTTTCAGTGTCAACTACATTAACATATCTTAAAATAACAGATAATTGTTCTTGATGGCTCTGGAGTGCAAACTAATAAAATTGTGAAAAATTTAGCTTTACATTCTAACGTTATATTATTTACGTTCTAACTTTTTTTTTAATCCGAAGCAGAAATCAGTTCGTATTGTATTCTATGAGATAAATAAGAACGCGATGCTGATTTCATGCAACAATCCAAATATTGTTTCATGATTGGGTGAAATCTTGCAAGTAATTCTATGAGATCTAAGAAATTAGTGTTGTGTGGTTTATATAAAGCTCGCTACTTTCCTTGAATGCTAAATGTTTCTCTGATAAATATAAAATTGAAGTTAGTATTCGTTCATAAACACACTTTACTCAGTGTGTTTCGGTTTTAGTTATTTTTTCATGTTCTCTGTCATAGTGTTTCCCAGTTTGAAATACTTTTTAAATTGTAACAATTTATAAATAGATTGTAAATTATCTTTCATGATTTTGTAAGTGCGAACATGAATGCAACTGATTCATCTTGATTTTCCTCATTCTTTAATATTCTTAAATGATTTCATAAAAACTTATTTTATCAATATCATTATCAATATTCATTTTCAATAAAAATATCAATTTTCCGATAGATATTTTTATCAATCGGAAAACGGCACATTATTTCACACCATTTTGTTATAAATTTATCAGTTATAATTTCAGTCCAATTGCTAGGGTCATTGATATCTACATTTCGTTTCCAACTCTTTTTGATCCTGTTGAAGCTACCATCCTTTGAATAATTCATCTTGTTCGTTATTCGACGCTGACAAAAAATCTATCGTCTATAGGTTTCCCTCTGTTATATAATTATGTTCCCTTTTTTTATGGTTTTTCTTATATATATAATGGCTTATTTTTTATTTGATTTTCACGATTTTTATTAATTATATATTATTTTATTATTTTTTATTTTATATTTTATATTATTATTTTTTATTTACTTTCATTTTATATTTGATTTTCGCAATTTTGATTTTTCAATAACTGTTCATTACATGTTTCGACAGTTTGTTGGACATAATCGGTTTTTAAAAATTTTGCACGGGAGTTCCTTCCGTTTTCAGCAATTTTCTTTCTTTTTCTATGTCTTTTTCTTTAATTTATCAGATCCGCACATTTATTTTCTTCCAGCATATCTCTCTCTTGTCATATTCAGAAATTGTACAAAAATAATATAAAAATAAATTAGGATAAATTGTTTATTAGTATGATTACAACAAACAACAAAGAAATGCCATTTAGTAATTTTCAGTACTTAATATATTATATTAGACATTTGTTTTCCTTTTAAATATGAATATTTAATTTATTTCCCCACCAGACATACGATGTACTATCATCCGTTACACCGAAAGCATAATGAAACACATTGTTTTTATTTTTCATACTCTGTTTTGGCTATGTAATGAGATTCAAAACCCCAACCTTGCCTTTGATTGGTCGACGCGAAATGTGCATATATCGCTTGATTACATTCAAATGTATGTATATTCGGATTAAAATAAAAAAAATTAGAAGGCATTTTTAATTTGCAAAATCAGTCAGCTGCGCGGGGTCCTTAGAAAACGCGGGCCCTAGTGCGGTCGCACCGTTTGCACCGCCCTCCGGCCGGTCCTGCCGTTGAATGTACAAGTTCGCGACCAAGCGTAAAGATGGCCGCCAACACTTTGGTCTTTATCGCGTTAAATCTAATACCAAACTTGACTAGATATCACTTGAAAAAGTTCTAGCTTCAGAAGACGTACCGTGTTTTTAAATCTAACAAAAACTGAAATTTACATTAAAATGCAAAAATTAAGTTGGAATCAAGTCTTCTTGGGGCATTCTGATCACTAACACGTAGAAATGAGAAAGGTTGGGACTTTTCCTGGAAAAAATATCTCAATATCAGATACTGACAAAATATCGCAAGTTCTTAAGCCGTCCATTCACATCACAGACAAACTGTATACTTCGGAAGGCGTGAAGAAAAAACCCTACAGTACTAAGAAATTAAGTACAACATTACAAAAAATTAAATTTAAAGCATTGAAATTTATTAATAACATTGAATTTTTTTTAAAAAAGTTCAGAATAAATTATTAATCTGTGTTTATTCTGGCTGTTCAGAAGGGGACAAAATATTTCACATTTCACAAGTTCTTGACACTTAACACAAGTTCTTGACAAGTTCTTCACACTTAACACAAGTTCTTGACAAGTTCTACACACTTAAAACACTTTACAGTCTAACTTTACTGTTCCTCTCTCTTGTGAAGAAGGTGTAGGAAAACGGGTGACTTTTCTTGCACCAAGATCTTGGATCGCATCAGGAACAAAAGCAGTTGTTTCAGTTTCTTCTCTCCCATGGAGCGCTTGAACTTTCTTTTAAGCTGTTTGTAATTCTTTCCAGATCTTCCAGCTCCTTCTACGAACATGCATGATTGCAGTCCAATCTGTCACTCTGGGCACAAGCGGCGCTAGAGATGTAGAAACAAACTTGCCGGAAACATTCATGAGTTTTCCTTTAGAGACTAGCTCATATAAACAAATTCCAAAATATTCCACCGGGCAGCCTTGTATCTTTTCATCCTTTCTCAGTTGGCTTCTTGTGATACCAGTCAAACCCGTTTCCTTGGCTGCCCGGGATATATAACCCTTGTATCTTTGCATCTCTTCCGCTGTTAGTCTTCTCCTTCTTGGCACAGAGCACCGTTTGAAATGATATGTGTGGCTTACTTTGGGAGCCATGAAATACTGTGTGCTAATATCTAGTAATGGACTTGAGAAAGAAACAATATATTTTTAATTTAATTATCCAATTTCGAGCTTTAAGATCTGACTCATCAAAACAACTGACATAAAATTGTTCTGAAATTATTTCAAAGAATTACTGTGTCACTGCACATCGCGCGTTGCGCGATGGTGCGATTTGCGGATTTCACCAATCAAAATCGTGGTCTGTTAAGAGTTTTAAAATCAGCCAATAATGTTAGCGAATTCTCAAATTGGTATTTGAATTCACGCAGTGGCATTTGTTGAGGAATTATAATTATCACATGCATGAGAATATTAAAAAACAAATATTCTCATGCATGTAATAATTATGCTAATTCCACTCGCGTAATTTTACTTTTCTTCGGCATTATATGGTATCCTTTTTACTTTCTCGTATACGAAGTATACAAAGAGAAAGTATTGTAATCGTCAAAAAATTCGAACTCGAGATTTTGGCGAATCTCCACTACGAAAAGCCTTTGAAATCCGAAGAAGCAAAATGAAATATTTCCTACTAAATTTTACAAAAATTTTACAAAAATTACAAAATGGAAAATAATCATCACTTACTTTTCTTAAGAGAAGATTACAAGCGTTTGAATGTTCTTCAAGAGAATTTTCTTGTCAAACTATGAGCTAAAATATTCCGCAGTTTTAAAGTTAATGGAAAAGACGCTTCCCGATTGACATTGTTGAAATAGAGAAACTTAGAACTTACATTGTTGAAATAGATAACCAAACTTTAGCTAACATTATTGCATTTTCTATTTTAGTTTGTTGAAACTAAAACTTATAGAAAATAAAAATCCATTACAACAGTTGTAATCTGTGGATCATTGATGTGTTTCAATTTGGAAAAATACTTTTTTATTTAATATAATTTATTATTATAATTTAATATAATTTATTTATTATAATTTAATATAATTTGTGCGGATGTAAATTATATTAATTTACATTTGCTAACCAAACTGTGAGCATGAAAAATAATTAAACAATTTCAAACAATTTTTCCATTTCATTACAGAATATCTTACATTATTTAAATATTTTTTAAAACTTTGGATGGTATAAAATTTAAGTAAGAAACATTATAAAAATGTATTTAAAGAGATATAAAGTTCTTGTCTGAAACGTAGTAATATCGTGTTCTGTCTGCCTTTATTCTATTCTTTGAAATTTACAACAAACTGTGGTAATGATAGCCCGCCCACAAAAATATCTTTTTAATATCGTCGTAGTAAATGAAACATACTGCTAAAAAATGCAAGTAAAGATACTTTAAACGAATTAATGAAATGAACGAAAGAATTACATGTAAATAAAATTGATATGACTGAAATGTCAATTTTGTTATTTGAAAGTGATATTAAAATAATAATATGCTCTTAAATTATTCACCATTTCGATTATTTTTAATTAAAGACTGGTGTCTTCCTAGTCATCTGACCGTGGATCAAAATTACGAGATCCATCACAAAATAGCCCTTGTGTTGCTTCAAAATGGGACGTTAATGCAACTAAACTAAACTAAATTAATTAATGAAAAATCTATTTAAAGTTTTGAAAAGCTGAAAATAAGATGTCGAATTTTTCTGGACTAAAATCATCCAAAGTTCCTTGTCTCGGGATTCTGAAACATTCAGTCCCTCAATAGTCATTTTTCCCTCAATAGTCAATTTTAATTTGATATCCTAAAGATATGAAATATGAGCTACAAGTATGGATAAACAGCGCTTTTTGACTATTAGCGACTTTTGAATTATAACTATGCATGTGCTGTAACTTATACTGTCATATTGGGCAATTATACATTTCTGTAATTATAACTTAAATTTTGATTTTATTAAAATATTCAAATTAATTAAAAGTTTATTAATGAAAATAACTAATTAGATATTTGACATGATGCAGGTAAATTGTTGTAATTGATATTTATATGAATTAACTTGTAGAACAATTTTTTTTATCTAATTTTAATAATTTTTTGAAAATATTTTTGTCATAATTTACAACAATACTTTTTATTGTTGCAACACAATTCAAACCGTTTTCATTGTTTAAACAAATATTTTAATTGCGTGTTTCTCTTCCAATGTTGAAAGCTAAAAAAGTCCTCAAGATAGCATTTAAATAACGAAATAATCCATTAAATTGAAAGATTATCGTTGCTTTATCAGTGTGTGTTGTTTTTATACTTGTTTAGCGGTATGATTGTTGTGAAATGGTTGCTTCTCTTCATGTTATTATTAATATGATACATTTGGCGATTGTTTTGGCTGCTTTTGAGCTAATGCAAAAGTTGTTTAATTTCTTTGGGTATTAGCCTTTTGTTTTTCAACATACTCTTTAGCCATCTGAATTTTTAATTATTTGCTGAACTCTTGTAACAAAATATATCTTAATATTGCAGGCTTTTTTTATTATGATTAAATATCTAAATGAAATTACTTTCATTGGAAGTTCTACATAAATAAAGTATTTTTAGTTTGACTATTTACATTAATGTATATTTGTGGCATGTATTTTATTTTGAACAAATTAAAATTGATTGAGCTGGTCCCTCCAATCTTCAGTCTGCTGCAAGTGATCCAATCCGAAGATCCGGAAACGAAATATTTCCCTGTGGCACCATTTTTAAAGACTTAGACTTCGTCAAGAATAAACATAATTTAAATATTGTTTATCAACAATATTTTTCAAAGGAAGAAACAAATCAAACAATTCGATGAATTGGAAAGAGAAATTGAATATTTTCCCTCTTAAATGGCTACGGTGGTTATCTATAACAAAAGATATTCAGTTCCTAAAAAAGTTTCTGCTTATGGTGATAAAAATTTAACTTATACTTTTTCTGGAAATACTCTTCCTACAAAGACTTTAATAACAATTCTAACAAAAATTTTATATGAAGCAAATGAATTTCTTAAATAAGGTTCATTTAATTGTGTATTGATAAATCGTTATAAAGACGTCTATGATAAAATAGGGTCACATAAAGATAATGAAAAAGATATAGATCCTGATTCTGCTATTGTTACATTTTCATTTGGAGCTGAAAGAACAATGATTTTCAAGAGACCTAATTTCGACTCAGTTAAAATTTCTTTGAAAAATGGGTGTGTTTTAGTTATAAAACCACCAACAAATGAATTTTGGTTTCATGAAATTTCTAGAGAAAAAAATATAAAAGATGTTCGCATTAGCTTAACGTTTCGAAAAAATTAAACAAAAATGTGAATCTTAATAAGAACGAAATTTGTTACTTACTTGTAAAAAATGCATGTGATATATATTTATGTAGAAATATATACTATACCATCAGATACTATACATTATTGTAATTTATAAATAAAACTTTTTATTGACATCTTTTACAATGTCTTTATTTATTAAACATTTGAAACTCTTGGGAGAATTGCAGTTTTGTAAAACATATATTGTTTATTTCATTTTAATTTCATCACTTGAATTTATAGAGAAACAACGATATTTAAAATTTCTTGGGTTTGAATTAGTTTTTCTTGCAAGTAAGTTGATTGCCTTTGATGAAAAGTTGTTTTAAGTTAAAGAAATAGGCTTCATTTAAATATTTCAGGATTTAACTATTTTCTCAAGCGATTCTTTCTTCACACTTTTTAAATTATGTATCTACAGCAAAAAATACACGTATTATTTTAGAAGAATTAAAAAGATAGAACAGAAATAGGAGAGAATTAAAAAAAATTTCGGCATTATTATCATGATTGTGAATGTTCTGAGAAAGAAACCATTATTCATAAATGGTGTAAAAAGAATTTTAATTAAGATGTTGATATGCCTCAGTCTTTCATTTAAAATAAAGATATGTTTTTAACTTTGAAAAGGTTTTATCATAGAAATACGATACTTATTCTCAGCTTATGTTTTCTAAACGTAATGATGAGAAACACATCACTGTGTTATACTTAGCAATATCACAACGGCAGTGCTATCTAATCTGAACATAACACTTAAATCAGGCTATCTTTACAATTAAAGACTTATTATCTGACAATGAACATTACAAAGCAAAAATAAATAGAACTTTAGATTTCCGTTGAGGTTAATTATGCTTCAAAATGGTTAATTTTCTGTTAATCTTTGAAAAATTGTACTTGTATTTATCACAATATCTCTTCTTAAGCGTTGAACAGTAGAAACATAAAATTTGCACATGCCGTTCTGGGGTCTAGTTATGAATCAACTGCGCTGTTTTCATCTTAATTTTAATTAATTTAAAATAATTCATTTTAAAGATATTTAAATAAACAACGAAAATTAAATCAGTTTTCGACGTATTCGCTCAGTTTTTCACAACTTCTGAAATAATAATCACACAAAAATGTTTTTTATACTATATTAAAGAGCATAAAAGTGTCCTTCTAATAATACCAGTTTTAAGTAAAGTTAACTTTTTCCATTAACGCATTCTTTGTATAAAGAAAAAACAATATATATATATTAAATGAACAAATTCTTTGTATATTAAATAAACAATATATAGCAGAAAGCTAAGTAAATACACCACAACAATGGCGGACATTTCTACTAAATCGTTATGTTAAGAAAACTACAAACAAGACAATGAAATGACGCCATAGATAACGTCATTATCGGTGTAATTTAATTAAAAATTTACCAAGAATTTTTAATAGTCTCTTGAGCAGTCTGTAAAATTATTTTTTATGACAGAATTTTTAATATATCTGGTTGGGTAGATCATAGGAAAAAGGGCAAATAAGTTATTTTTAACGTTTTATTCTTAATAAAACTGAATTTTTATTGAGCACCCTTGGTAGTAGGTGCTCGCTAAGCCCAGATTTGCATGCGCAAATTTCATTTCGCTACCTTTCACTTTTTAGGTATATCTTGTGACAAACAGATATGTATTATCTGTTTTAAATTATGGATATAAATGTATTAAATGTGTTTCTATTTTTTTACTTGTATTTAGTTAATGTACTGCAAAATATTTTTTATGCAGCTGGTGGTGCGCACGCCAAAAAGGTTGGAGACCGCTGCATCTACAATTTTGAGATTGATTTTTTCCCTATGTCTTACCATTTTCAAGGAAAAAAGTGTGTGTGTTGGCGCTCTATAGTCCAGACCGCTGGACCCAGAGCTACGAAGTTTGGAACAAACATATTTTGGAGGGTGAGAATGTGCACCTCGGAGCACTTTTTTTGAAAAGTGAATTAAAATTTTAATTAATCAAAAATTACGCAGAATTTTGGTTCATTTCCTTAATAACTTGCAGCACAAAATTCATCTTTACACCATCTGAAAGCGCAAAAAAATTATCTTTTCAATGATATGAATGCTGAACAATTTTTTCTCTAATTTTAATGAATATTTAAATATATTTCTTGACATAATTTACAGCCATACTTTTCATTGGTGTAACGCAATTCAAACCGTTTTCACTGTTTAAACAAATATTTATTTGCTTGTTTCTCTTCCACTGTTGAAAGCTAAGAATATTTTAATGTTTAATGATATTTTTAATCAGCATGTTTTCATCCAGCTAACATGCTGCTGGAAGTAAAATGTGCCGCTCCATTTTAAAGTGAGAATCAAATGTATATTTTCAAGAGCAATAAGAGAGTGCAGATGATGCCATTGTATGATACATTACACATACAGTTACTGGACTCCATTAAGGAGGTTCATGCAGACAATGAACAGAACAGGTACAAGGCTACTGAAAGAACATGTGTTAAATCTCTGTCACGATTTGGAATTGAAAATTGTTAAGAGAAGCATGGATATTAGAATATCAAATTATCCATAAGATATTTAATTGAAATTATATTCCAGGCGCATAAGCTGGTCGCTAGGGATTGCAATCCGGAAAACCGGATGCGTTAATCTGGCGGATCCAGCATCATTAGACGTCTACCGGATCCGGCACCAGTTTGCCGTAGTAAATTAAAAAAATACATGAAACCGATTTCTTGAAAAAATGCTCGCGTTGTTGCAAGAGTAGGTACTTAAATGCGTGGTGCGTAAAGGTCGTTCTACGCTGACTCACCCGCTACAAATACAGACACTGTTATTTTTCAATTGATAGATGAATTAAGTTTATGTTGCATTTACGAGTACGAGAATGATTTAAGTAGATAATTAAACTTAGAAATGATTTGAGTAACGATCCACATTTCTGATTTTTCTTTATAATATGACCTTCTTACATAGTGACCGAAATAACGTTTTTAATTGTATGTCCCTATGTCTATAGCATTGCAGGTAATAGTCTAAAAGTTCTAAAACAAACATGTCAATTTTGAAACCAATTCAAAATGAAAACAGGAATATTAATATACTTACAGAATAAAAAAAGACTATTATGATGATACAAAACGAACTGATGATACATTCACTATGCCGAAAAAAAAGTTGTAAGACTATATATGAAAAATATCTTAGAAAAGCGTTGTTCAAGATAAGCTTCAAAAGAAAACGTAGATAATATAGAAGAAAATAACTTAGATTCATCGTAATTGAAAAATGATTTGACATTACAGAAAGAATTACAAATGCAAATCCAGCAAGATATGAAAACCTAGGGTATAAATACCAAAAAAAAAGAGAAAGATTATGAGAAAATAATAAAAAAGGAAATGATTTCATGTGAAAGTGAAGGAGTTAGAGGAAAATACTTGTCTTCTATTCATGAGTATTTGTTGACAATAAAGCCGACAAGTGTAGAAGCAGAAAGTGCCTTCTAGGACGCTGGTTGTATTTGTATCTCTGTAAGAAGTCGATTGGCAGATGACACAATTAACACTATTTGTTTCCTACGATAATTTTTTCAAAACCAAAGTTAGTTTTTTTTATTGTTTTACTTAAAATAATAATTTAAAGTAAGTTTATTAAAAAATACGAAGAAGTTTTAAACTCGTTATTGTGATAATTGTGCCATTGATTAAACAGATTCATGATGACTGCCATAATTATAAGAATGAGACTGCTTGGCGTGTTTAAAATACCTAATTATTGTGATCTCAGTTGATAAGCTTGATTTTGTTAGATTTAATATAAGTTACTTACATAATATAAATTAAGTTACATTACAAATTATCATTGATGTCATTTGTGAAATCTAGTACGTGAGACTGAACTTAACTACCAGTCATTATCTAATTATTACTAAACTAATATAACAATTACAATTTAACTGGTTACACTATACTAAATTTTTATTGTTGATTCATACGTAAATGTTGATTAATTATAACAGTGTAAATAAAGTTGATTTCATAAAAAATTAACGCTTTTTTTCTAAACTTTGTCATACACTCACTTTATCATCTTTTATACAGTTGATTTTGAAATGAAAAGGCAAAATAGCTTTGATGTGACCAATCCGGGTCGGATCGATGGGAATCCGGCCGTATCCGACCGGATTGAAATTGGTGTCGGATTGCAATCCCTACTGGTCGCCGAAGGATGCTAGTATGTTTATAAGTTCCATTTCTCATTCATTTCTTCTTCTAACAACATTTAATGTTTGACAAATTTCTTAGATTTAATCAAATTAAAATATTTTATCCACTCCATTTTGAACAGTAATCGAAATCAAAAGCATAACAATGGAAAGGATTTTTGAAACTGTCATGACAAGCTGAAAATACAACAATAATATAACGTTATTATCTATTGTTGAAGCCTATTTTCAATTTGGAACAATGTTTTTCACTTAATCTAAATAATATCTAAAATTCGCTATTATTTAAATTCATCCTGAAAGCGGCTCTTCTACGCCATCTTGGTTCTGTTGAAAGCTTTATAAGCTCTCTCTCTCTCTCCCTGTGAGTAAAGTATTCCTGTTGCTTCAAAACGGAACGGATCTAAACTAAACATAAATCGAGAATTGTTGTGACATGGGCGCTTTTGACGTTTTGCGTTTTACATTTTGGCGTTTCGCGTTTTGACGCTTTAACGTTTGATGACGACGTTTGTTGTTTTGCGTTTTGACGTTTGGAAATGTTGAGACGTTTGAGGGGTTGAGGCGTAGAGACGTTTAACTCTCTCTCCCTGTGAGTAAAGCATTCCTGTTGCTTCAAAACGGAACGGATCTAAACTAAACATAAATCGAGAATTGTTGTGACATGGGCGCTTTTGACGTTTTGCGTTTTACATTTTGGCGTTTCGCGTTTTGAAGTTTTAACGTTTGATGACGACGTTTGTTGTTTTGCGTTTTGACGTTTGGAAATGTTGAGACGTTTGAGGGGTTGAGGCGTTGAGACTTTTCTGAAACGTTTAATGACATTTCAGCTAAAACCACTTAAGGTAGTCATTTTCATTTGAAATAGAGATTAGATAATATATTTTATGTATTATTTATATAATATATTTAACAGCAAAGATACAAAACACAGGGAAGTTTGGAAATATACAGGGAAATACGGTAGTTTGGAGAACTAAGTTCGTGCTATTTAATTTCAAATTTAAGCACATGTACACTGTACATTGTACAGTTAGATCTACACTTAACAAACGCATTATATATAAAGGAAAGGCGGAGGTATGAATCAAAATAAAAAAATTTCAATCGGCAAGCCGGAAGGCAAAGATAGATTCCTTTAGTCCGGAGATATAAGGGAAGGAACATTTCACCCTCTATTTTAATAAAGATTAGAGCTGCAAGAATGAAAGATGGTGGAAGAGACTGCAAATGGCGAGAGCTTTATGAAAAAGGTGACCAGGGGGAGTTGAAAGTTACTTTAAGTTAGGAGGGAAGGGAAAATCAATTTTCCGCTCATAACTTCTAAACAATTGCAGCTATCAAAGAAGTTTAAACACCAAAAATGTTCGATTCTGTTTCTTTAAAATTCGAAATGTTTCTTTAAAAAAATCCCAAATTTTTCCGCATGTGTTTAGCATATAACATACAAAGTTTTCATTCAAATTATTCAAAATTTGCAGAACACTTGCTATGTTACAGAGAATATGTTACAGATGTATTGTGTTAAATTTTGAAGTAAATGCGTTGAATATTACAGAAAATATGAGTTTTTGTAGTAAATAATTTTTTACTGCGCATGTGCGAGATGCAGCGGAATTTTTCTTTCATAACTTCACAAAGGCAGATATATAACCATTTCAATTTCTCTTTAAGAGAAGCTAAATGATGAGGGTTCTTGTACAAACTGATTCTGGTACAAAATTTGAATCTTCGAACAGTAAATTGAATTTAGTAAAATTGAATCCTGAATACCATATTAAACGTAAAGTAAAATTAAATACATTATTTAAATTGCATTTTCTCGAATACCATTCGAAATTATACTGGATAATATACTCATACTGAAGTTATGGACGAAAAATTCCGCTGCGTCTCGCACATGCGCAGTAAAAAATTATTTAGTACAAACACTCATATTTCCTGTAATATTCAAAGTATTTACTTGAAAGTCTAAAACAATATTCCTGTAACATATTGTCAAGTGTTCTGCAAATTTCGTATAATTTGAATGAAAACTATGTATGTTATAAGCAAAATACATGCGCAAAAATTTTTAAATTATTGCGCAATTATTTTTTAAAGAAACATTTATATCTTCCCGAATATTTGTGCTATGCTTACGAAAAAGCATGTAAATATTATGCACATTAAACTATAACCATTGATAAAAGTTGCATCTCGTTATCAGCTTTCTGTGAAACAGGATGGGTGAAACTCCATTTTCGCCTTCATCCCTTTCTGGTGGTCCCCCTAATTGCCCTCGTGACCGAATCTTCACTGTAATATGTATATGATATTCTATTGAGTGTTACACGATTCTCCAGAACTGATTTCGAAACATAGTTTGTATTAATTGCAAATTTCTCGCATTTTACGAAATGTACCTTAACTTTTGTATGCCAGTGTACTATATTTTTAATTTTACTATTGATGACAATATATCTTTCCCAGAGCCCCTTGGGGATTTTCTGCTTCTAAAAGAATTATTCGCAATTAAATTTTAAATTTTGTGAAGGAAAAATGAAGGCTGCATGTTTGCGAAAAAAAGAAGCAATTTTTCTGAAAGAACCCTGAAGAAAATGCAAACAATTACATTTTCACAACTCCGTGAGACAACATACAAAATTTGGTGATAAAAAGAGCGGATCTCAAATACAGAAGAATTGTTTTAAAATTGTAAATCGTCCCAAAATAGCCCTCGTGTTGCTTAAATACGGGATGTTAATATAACTGCACTAAAATTGTAAAGAATTTTCAATTAGAAACAGAATAAAATAATTCTATAATTAGGAGTGTGAAAAAGACAAAATATTCTCCAATAATTCTAGGTATAGAATTTCAGTTAAAATTAAGAGATAAATTGTTAACTAATTTTCAATCGATAGTGTTAGTAGATACGACTATGAAAATATAGTAAACGCAGAAATCTATTCTTAATTTTTATGTTCAATCCTATATAGGAATATTTCCGCTGTGATACGTTTTTTTTATTTAATACAGTAACTCCTGCTTAATACTATAAGTAGTCTTCTCTCCAATGCTTAATTCTTCACAACCATAATAATTTGCAATCAGACAGATTTATAACTGCAGTACAAATTGGATGGGTTTTTTTCTTCTGTTCCTAACATTTTAACCGTTTACAAACAGAATTCAGATCAAGGTTAATTTTTAATTACTTTTTTGCATATTCACTTTCGAATGGTTTAGTTTAAAAGTATCAATCATTAAAATATGAAAAAAAATTTTGATATATGTTTTTTTAATGTTCCCAATCGGAAACATTGGCCACTTCTGATTAAGCTCATTACACTAGATATTGAAATGGAAAACCGCGATGATCACATTTGTATCGGGAAAAATATTTTTATAACTAAGCACAGATATGAATTCAACCAAAAATTTATGAATTTAAAGGAACGAAAAATATATTTTCAACAAAAAAGTACATGAAATGAACATGTAACTTTTCATGCGTTGTTCAAAATTATTCGAATTAACAAAAACTTATGAATTTATTATAAGGAATGAAATTATTATAGTCTCTACTAAAAATGTTTTGTTAAACAGGCTAAATGTTTTACTGCGCAGACTGTCATATACTGTCAACGCGCCGTAGAGTTTTCGTGAAAATGTCGGGGTAAAATCATAAAACAAGTATTTCGTATTAATATGTATTTTAATTATCAATCTCTTTAATACAATATTTACACGGAGTATTATAATTGATATTAACGAAGTTTTTATTCGTTATGATCATATCGGTAAATAATATATGAAAGCAAATACTGGTATCCTATCTGGGAAAATGTTCCAAATACAATACCCTTTTTTGCCTTTATTGCTTGTACTTTCTCCAAATTGTGCACATTTACCCGAGCTCTTACAATAAGGCAATGACTATCACATTTCAGTTGCGATGCTCAACCGGTAACGACCGGTTTGTCGTGCTTGAGGTTCCTCCTTTTTTGCCCAGGTTCGTAAAAAGAAAACTTCTAGACGAAACTCCAGATGTGCAAGTCAATGGCAGTTTTTCTCACAGGCGCTTGAGTTCGCTCGCTTCGTACCTTGAGACTCTGAGGGCCTCAAAATCTATTTGAAATCTATTGACATTGTATCCCAGGGTAAAGCCGACTGCGAATTTACGACATTGGGAGGAGGAAGAGCCTCAAATTGATTTTGCGCCTGTTGCTCATATTGTCAAAATCCTCCATTGGAGTAAGTTGGCTATGCTTCCTGAGAATTGCTGTATGTAATAGCCATCCAGAAACAACTGTATTTTAGTGAATTTGCAAATAAGATAAACCAGCATTTCTTTTTGCGAAGCTGTGACGGTAGTTTCTCGCATTTTATACAACTGAACATACATCTAGCCCAGAATTATAGTTTTAAGAGGCAGTTTTTTTAAAGACAAATTGGGCAGTCTTGGATAGTTAATATTTTGGATTTTGTTGAAATTTTCAGGATATGTTTTTCAAGACATGTGTGGTTGATTTTTGGAGTACAAAAATATTTGACCTTGAAATTGCGAAAAACTCAAAAGTGCATGGTTTTAGAGGTCATTCACTGCTTGTGCGAATAGTGACCAGGTATGAAATTAGCTGGAAAAGAAGCCTGAAGTATAGCAGAAACAAAATCAATTCACAGATCTATGGTAACTTTTTCAAGTTTTATATAATGCGGCTCTGCACTTTGTGCTGAACATGTGTCTTCTGGCACTTGTTAAAAAACATTAATTGCTTTTATTTCAATATTTATTACTATTTTATGTAAAAATATTACATTAAAATTTATTCAACTACCTGAATTGCTGTCTGAACATAATATATAATTAAAGTATCATATTGTATAACTCCTCCTTTATATTATACAATATGATACTTTATATTATACAATGCGATCTGTGTAACAGAAGGAATGGTCTTGTCTAAAGTAAATTATTTAACAGCTAAAATATTTATGTTGCAACAAAGCATTATCAATTCTGTTTACTTGTTTGATGATGATGGAAAAGCATTTAACTGCTGGGAATCATAACTTCCCTGCAGATCACCAGCACCTTGGACAAAGTACGCTTTAGTTATACTGAAAAACTTCACAGAAAGCATCCACTGGCAGATCTTCCATTGCAGCAAATGAGCCTAAAAACCTCGCAAATAATACTACAATTCTGAATGTGTTTAGAAGAGGCTGGGCACTTCCAAATAGAAAAATAACACGTTTCTCTTACAAACAAGAACTATATATTTATAACATCTGTATGAAAGGAGAAAAATCTGGTGTAAAATCGTCACCAGAAAATTCAGTGAAGGAAATGAGACAACAGATAGATCCTACTGGAAGAAAATGATTTCAACCTTTTAAGTACATGACTTCTTTACAAATCAGAAGCCTCTTCAGCAGGATGTCAGCTCTGCATAAAGGTGGTACATTAAAACCACTAAGTCCAGGTCTGGAACATGTTGATGTCATTAATGAAGATTTAAATGACATCATTGAAGATGTAAGGAAACTTACATGTTTAGTGTTTATACTAAATATTAAGTAATACTATTCATTATACTATAATATTTCATTATACTATAATGAAATATTATAGTATAATATATTCATTATACTATAATATTTATAGTATAATGAATATATTATACTATAAATAATATATTCATTCTAATAGATATGAATATATTATTTATAGTATATTAAAGTGATATACTATAAATAATAAGTTCATATCTATATTATTATTATTTATAGTATATTACTTTACCATTAAAAATTCCGTATGGCAGTGTGGATTAATTTATAATTTTATATCAGATATGAGTTATATATACATTACCTTCCCTTCTTTACAGGAACTAGAACAACAAGAAGTGTAGAACTTGCTTATAACCCCTGATCCGATCCATGATGTGCAACTCCAGTTAGTTGGATATAAACAAGAAAGGGATGACAAAGGGAAGAAGAGAAGTTTAAATATTTGTCCAACCACACCAAAAAGAATAAAAAGTATATATGATGAAAAAACGATAGTATCTCTACAGACAATTCTGTAGAAAGCTATGAATCACACAAAATAACTCAACATTTATGTCGAAGTGATTCCATTCAAGACATCAAAATGAAACTTCAAAATATACAAAGAGAAGTTCAGGAGCATTTGTATTTTGTGTGTATTTTTGTGTCTTGGCATTCGATGAGTATTTACAGTACTGATTTTTCAATTTGTTCTAATTGTTTATTATGTTCAGAGAGCAATTCAGGTAGTTAAATAAATTTTAATGTAATATTTTTACATAAAATAGTAATAAATATTGAAATAAAAGCAATCGATGTTTTTTAACATGTGCCAGAAAACACATGTTCAGCACAGAGTACAGAGCCGCATTATATAAAACTTGAAAAGGTTACTATAGATCTGTGAATTGATTCTGTTCCTGCTATACTTCAGGCTTCTTTTCCAGCTAATTTCCTGCCTGGTCACTCTTGGCACAAGCAGTGAATGACCTCTAAAATCATGCGATTTTGTGTTTTTCGCAATTTCAAGGTCAAATATTTCTGTACTTCAAAAGTCAACCACACATGTCTTGCTCTTTTTCGGTATTTCTCATTAGTATGTATTCTCTGAAATTCTTGTGGTTCACTGTTGGCAGAAGAAGATTTTGGCAGTCAAAGTTTCAGGAAAAAAGCCTTTTTTCGTCGAATTTTGAATGACCTTTGGCCTTGGTGCCAAGAGTCAACCATAAGTCTTTATGTCCTAACAATCAGTGCGGAAGTAGAAGAACACAAAATAATTACCAATACTATGGTTCACTCTTGGCACAAAAAGTATTGCCTTATGTAAAATGGTATGTTTTTCTTAAAATAATGGACGATCTTCAATTTTGGACCCCCAAAACTATAAAAAAAATTTGTTTGAAAAAATGAAAAAAACACGTGTCTAATAGTTTTACATGAAGAACATATCCTGAAAATTATCCTATCCAATCCTGAATCCTGAAATATCCTGAACATATCCTATCCAAACCTGCCTGATTCTTAAAAACACTGGCTCTTAAATCTAATTTCGTTGTTCTTTTCGTACCTTTTTTCTTTTGTACATAAGAATATCTTTTAATTAGCTGGATTTGGAGATGAAAATAATAATTAGAAGAAACAATTACTTCTAATTATCATTCCGGAGATACGTTAATACTGATTTGACTCATTTAAAACTATCCCCCCCCCCAGATTATAGATAAAAATGAATTTTTTCCCGCCAAAATTAAAGCAGTAACCTTTTAAAAACAGAATTTTTTGTTTGTTTTAAGTGGGAACTTGCAATAGAGAAAATCCTTCTTTCACAGAATAGTCACGACTGGGCAACGTTCTCAATTGGGAGCATGGGAATTTATTTGAATATCTCCCGAAAGGCTGGATGAATTTCCCTCGAACTTCGAAAATATAAGGAATATGTTTTAACTCACAATTTACATCTAAGATTCGGTCACGAAACCGAATTCGGTTCATTCAGGGGACCGACCAAAAATTGATGAACTAGATGGGGATTTTGGCTCATCCTGCGTCACAGGAAGATAATAATGGTTTGCAACTTTCATCAATTCTTTTGTGTGATGTGCGTAATTTTTACAATCATTTTCGTAAAAATAGTGCGAATATCCGGGAAGATATAAAGGTTTCTTTAAAAAATCTCAAATTTTTTCGCATGTTAATGTTATATGAGTTTTCCTTAGAAATGTATGACACTTAATTGTCATAAATTTCTTAATCATTAGCATTATATTAATAATTAAGAAATATATGATATGATGAATATATTAAGAAATTTATGACGATTAATGTCATAAATTTCTTAAGTGACTAGCATTATATTAAAGAAGTATTGTATTAAAATTTCATGTAAATGCGTTGAGTAATAAAGGAGATATTAATATTTGTAGTAAATAATTTTTTACTGCGCATGCGCGGCAGGTAGCCTAATTTTTCTTTCACAACTTCAGAGCCATATAAATAGCGCAACTTATGAAAATTCCAGTTCAAAATTGTTAATATTCAGAAAGATACCGACACTTTGTCAAGCGCTGTTTTATTTTTAATGCCCTCTGCTGCCTCCAGATGGCGTTTGCATCTATGTTCCTAAGCGATTCTGAAAGCGTATCGTATGCCTGATCTACCCTTAACGTTTGGCCACGTTTTTCCTCAATCGCCCTGTATAATAATTGGAGGCAGGATGAACAGTTAACTTGGTCTGTTCTCGCATAAAGCGCTTGATTAACGATTTAGAAAAAACTTTGAAGCGAAGTTGCGAGTTTAATTATCATTGAATTTAATAAGTATTGGTACTCAGTTTATTCAGAATTTTAAGCTCTACAACTTAATAATGTGATAAAATGTTTCTGAAACCATGATTTGTTTTTTGAGATATTGCTCGATTATTGAAAAAAGTCCTATTTTCTGACTACAAATCTGCACGTAGCGGCTGAAGCTCACCTAGCAGGAGAGGAAAAACTTAGTATGTTAATTACAAACCTACTTAATGGTTATTAATTACAAAACTACTAAATGGTTATTTTAACTAATAGTTAAAATAACCATTATGAACGTGTTAACGCAACTGGTAATTTGGCTATTTGGCTTTACGAAGAACAATAGACTTTCAAAACAAGTTATGAATTATTAGCATAATATTTTAAAATTAAATCTTAAAATATTAAAACTAGCTGATACAGATTTCTATTTACTATGTACCATCATGGATTTTGATGGACTGCAGTTGATTACCATGTTGCACACATCAATGTGTTTTAAAAATCCCTCATTACATGAAATTCAGGAGTGATGATAGTCGAATTGAAACTTGCCCCAATATCTGAATATAAAACATTTGTTTCAAAGATACTTCAAAAAGTAACAACTTCCATATCACTGTTCTGTATATGCAGTGGCGGCTCGTGCTAAAATATCGTGGGGGTGCTGTAACGTAAAGTTCTATACTGCATACTAATGATTTCCGCATAAGTTAAATCAGAATCTTTTTAGTTAATTTTCAATAGTTTAATACTCAGTTAGTAAAAAATTATTATTAGATTTTTGACTTTATTTATTATTAGATTTTTATAAAGAAATTTTAATTTAGAAATTACTAATTTTTTTAACTAACACAATAATTAAGAATTTCTTAAATGATTTTTCTCAGTTATTTTTGCTAAGTCTTTACATAAGTAGTTACATTTATAAGGATTGAGAGAATCGACTGAACGTGAAAAAAATTCAGTGAAAGCTGTTAGTTGAAATAAATACATATGGGTACTAAAAACTATTTGAAATGGGTATTCTGGTTTTATTTCGAGCGAAATGAACCATAATGTTTTCCACAGTATTAGTATGACCATCAAATGACATGAAAACGCTAGCAGACAGACAAACAAACAAACGGAATTTCTTTGGAGCGTTTCGACCAAAATTTACCAGATTCTCAAATTTGGTGTTTCGGTTTCAGAATTATAATGTTCATATGCAAAGGGAAAAAATACTCAAATTATTATATAAATAATTTTTAAACTATTTTTTTAATTTTATCATTACTTATTACTTCATTTTCTTTTACGATTCATTTTGAAATTTATTTATTTTCAAATTTTATCTCGTGAAACATTCTTCCGCAGTGAAAAAAATGTTTAAAACGATTCCCTATCTCTCAGGGTAGGTATTCCCTATCTCGCCGGTGCTACTCCGAAATCAGTTCCCGGTTAAGTTAAATGCCCATTGGAAAAAAAGGAAGACCGGGATTGCAAAGTAACTGAGCATGCTCAAGAAGTCGGAACTGGAATAAAGGGACTTTCCCGTTCGGGAAGAGGGAAAAGCTTTCCGAGAAGACAGCGGATAGGGAAAATTCTCTGAAGTAACCTTGGTTTTATCCAGCTTTTCGGCGCCGCTGAAAGCGTCGAAAGTTAATGTTATTGATAGATTTGGATATTACTAAATAAATGGCAAAACTAAATAAATAAGTAATTTAATTCATACACTGAAAAGTTGGGGGTGCTGCAGTTCCGCTACATGAGCCGCCCCTGCTTGGGTACTAACTAGACATATTGTTGCAAAAGTCTTCCTGTGGGTGTATGGTGTAAACAGTCCAACACGCAGGATAATGGAGAATGAAGGTTTATTTACAAATATGCAGGAAACACGTAGCACAGGTACAGGGAACAATAGTTCTTGCACATATTACCAATGTAGATAGACAAAAATTCACAGGTTATGGCAGTTCAGCACTTTGATATTTAATAACACAAACAGTCAGCAAATAACTAGTAACGACAATTTCAGCTCAGCTCACCAGCTGATTAGCTCGCACAGCGAATAGAACTCCAGAGACGTTCGCTCTTCAAGGCGATCAACCAGTCGATCAAGACGCTCCTCTGATCTAGGCGCCGTCCTTAAATATTCTCTCCGACAGGCCGTGACGTCACATGGTGTTTTCTCCTGTATTCCCTTTCCTAGCAGAAATATCGAGAAAAGGGTTGCATTTTCGGGAATCATCTATTTGTCGCCAAGGTCGCCAAATTTGTCGCCAAATCGCCAAAAAGGTCGCCAAGGTCAGGGGTGCTATAACAGTCGATGAGGTCACTCCATGCTTAACCTTGTAAAACTCTCTTCCCAACCATAAGACTTGCATTGCTGGGAAGCGACTTTCCATGTTTGTAACAATATCTTATACGATTTTTGTGCATGCAGGTAGGTGTTTAATAAAAAAAATCTTCATTCGTCGTCTGATGTGCTGATTGTAAATATTAAGTACAACATTATGAATCGAATTAAGATCTTTGAATGTTTTTTCACTGTTCTTCTGAGGAAAGAAATAAGTTCGAAGTTTCTCAATAGAATCCATCTCGTCTTCAAAGGAAGGTAGAATAACTTCTTCATCATCGCTTCAATTAGCACCAGGCAATTTGTCTTCTATTGATTCATCAATTGTAAAAAAATATCGAAACCATGATATCTTTACTATAGCTCACATGCTTAAAAGGAGGAAATTTTCACATTTTAGACCAGGGGAAAACGAAATAAAACCGAAGCTTTGCGTCTTATAAACGGAACGGGAATTCTCTGAAGTAACCTTAGTTTTATCCAGCTTTACGGCGCAGGCGAAAGCGTCAAAAAATTTTATTGATATATTTGGATATTACAAGCAAAACTAAATAAATAAGTAATTTTATTCATGCACTGAAAAGAGTTGTGGGTGTTGCAGTCCCTATACACGAGCCGCTCCTGTGCATTTGTTACTAGCAAAGTTTGAAATCCTGCATTCTACAGAATGCCTAGGCATTTTTATGCAAAGTATGAAACGATTGATTTTTCAGACCTTTCCCAGACATTCTATACAATGCCAAATGAAAAAACGGCAAAGTATGAAATATATCGTTGATTCGATTTCATAAGAAACAAAATCAAGTGCAATTCAAAATAAAATTATTTCCTTTCTTGATGTAACAAGTAGGTTCATATTTTATTTTGTTTTCTTTAACAAGAAAGGCGTAAACTTTGTTTTGTGTAACTTTTATTTCCCTTAACGTGTTTAGAATAAAACATTTTTAATGGCAGTCTTTTATCATTTTTTCTAAAATAAAATTTTCCTCTCCGTAGAATGCACGTCTTTTGAATGAAAGCATTATCATAACCTTAACCTACCATTTAAATGAAAGCCTTATCATGACCTTATAACACATTTCTTTCAAGGAGGCTTCTAAAAGTAACACCTTCCATATTGCTCTTGTGGATATATTATATTAATGCTGAAATTCTTACTGTTCATTTGCTACTAACTTTTTAAAAAAATCATTGCACATTGAATCCGTTAAATACAAGTCTCTAATTTGAGTCAAGCGCACAATTGTTAAGTACATCCATATCTGCTTCCGTTTAGACATTATAATAAATCATGGATTACGACATCTATTTATCTTAATCTTAATTAATAAATAGTCTTAAATTTTCATCAAATCACGAATTCCTTCCCACTTTGACAAAAATCTACTAATACAATATTAGGTATTCGGAGAAGAAATTTTCAACACTGTTTATCCACTCAAATGTTGCCATCAAATCTCACTACTCAGTCCAAATGTCTTTTTTCCCCATTTTTTAAATTGAAATTGCTTGAAATTAAACTCACAATTTTTCCCAATAGAAAAAATTGTCGTTTAATTATTATTATCAAACTAATATATTAACTCGAATAATAATATATTATGATAAATATATTTAACTATTAGAGTCTTTTTTTCAAGAGAATACTGAAATTGTTTGCATTGGCTCTATTTCAGTAAGAAATAGTTTGAAAATTTCTAGACTACCTATTGTAAAATAGCAAATAATATCAGAAGTAATTGTGTAAATTAGCGACATGAAAACAAATTATCGTCTGCTATTAAAAACAATAATCGGACCATTTTGTTGAGAATTCTTGGAGCGCCACGTGATTCATGTATAAATTATCGCTAACTTACCATTATGAACAGAACGCATTAAGACTAGAGATTAACAAAAAACATTAAGAATTTAATATTGCAAATTTCTGAAAGACAGCGTGATTTACACGAACGAATCATAATTGTCGTCTCTTGTGCAATGCTAAAATCAACCTCCCTCAACATATTTCTCATTCAGCACTTTTTTGCGTAGAAAAAGAACGTTAGTTCTTCACTTTCCACACCTTGTTTGAGCAAAGACTTGAATATGGAAATTTCAGGTGGCACCAGGTTGATTTAAATTAAGCCTGATCCTTCCCGTTCTTTTGTCTACTTTAAAATGGAAGACACGTGTTCTATGTAAATGCGCGTTTGGATTTCTTTAGAAATGCACATTTCTTCTGTTTTTTTTTAATGGAGTTTTCAATGCTCTTTGAATAATCCAGTCAGAAACTAAAAGACCCATTATCTTAAAACCACGACT